>CAXIWW010000511.1:5000-204303 GCA_964036315.1 Acanthosepion esculentum | reverse complement strand
GTTTTCCTTGTGTTTAATTACAGAATGTCTATTTTTTCTACAAATGCTGCATTGTTGTTGGTTTACATGTTTTTATAATTTTGTAATTTTTAATAAATTTTTGAATAAAAAGATTTCTTTTCATGAAAGGTAAATAGTAAACATTGCATTGTACTTGGTTCACATATTTTTTATAATCTTGAAAAAACATTGCTAAGGGTGTAAAAAAACAGTGTAATAGTGATATCAATGGAATTTCTTTTCCCTTTTTTGTGGAAATGAAAGTTAAACATTGCCCAACAATGTCTATAACAGATAAAGTGAAAATAAAAACTTGACAGCAGTGTGTGTGTGTGTGTGTGTGCAAAGCTTATGTGATTTAATCTGTATTGGCTCATCTACAGCTTATAACATAAAGAAACAGATTTTCATTTAAAGCTTCTCATTGACAGTAGTAGTGACAAAGTTTCTTATGTAAATCAAAAGAATTACTTGTAAGCCTTATTTATCTGTTTCATTAAAACTTCACTTGATTTTCTACATGTACTGATTTATGGAATATTTTCTAAATTAGGATGAAAAGTTCAGCAGGACAATTACCATGAAAGTAATTGCCACATCATGGTTATGTCCAAAGAAAAAAGGGATATTTTAGAATGTCAGTCTCTCATGCATGATGATACAGAAAAGAATAGCTGACATTGCTGCAAACTTGATAGAGCAATTAAAGCAGAGAGTGAGAGAAAATAGGAACTCTCTTCTAAAACAAAATTTTTTAATATTTTTCAATTCTGAGATGTATTTTGGCTTAAGGAAGGTATACAGAATTCTGATCAGCAAAATTTTTTTTAAATCCCTTTTTTAATGAGTGGACCAGTCATTTAACAAGTGCCAAATAATTTTTCATATATTTAGAGTACTGGATAAACAGCTTAAAAAAGTACAGATTCACAAATTTGATATAGTAGGTCCATGAAAAAAAGGAAGATCTACATTAAAAATGAATATCATTTTTTCCAGTGTATAATTTATTACATTGCTTCAAATAAAAGAATAATACACTTCACAAGAATATGGATTCATCCAGTATAATTTCACATAGATCCAACCAAAAGTGATTCCTGTCCAAAGTAAAAGAAACACACTTAGCAAGAATATAATTTTTCTCCAGTGTGTGCTCGCATATGCTTCTTCAAATATGAATTCTGTGAAAAGCTAGAGCCGCATATTGTACATGTATATGGTTTCTCACCAGTGTGTGTTCGCAAATGTTGCTGTAAAGTTGATGTTTGTGAAAACGAAGATTTACACAGATCACATATGTATGGTTTCTCTCCAGTATGAGTTCGCATATGACTCTTCAAATGTGCATTCCGTGAAAAGGAAGATCCACACACTTTGCATGAATATGGTTTCTCTCCTGTATGTGCTCGTATATGGCGCTTCAATGTAGAAATTATTGAGAACGTAGAGCCACATATTTTACAAATATATGGTTTCTCCCCAGTGTGTGTTCGTATATGCTGCTTCAAAGCTGAATTTACTGAAAAGTTAGAACCACATATTTTGCAAATGTATGGTTTCTCTCCAGTGTGTATTCGCATGTGCACCACTAAATTTGACTTCCTTGACAAGGAAGTGCCACACACATCACAAGAATATGGATCCTCACCACAATGTGTTTCCATATGTGTCACGAAATTTGGATTCTCTCCAGTATGTGTTCGCATATGCTTCTTCAAATTTGAATTCTGTGAAAAGGAAGACCCACATGTTTTACAAGCATATGGTTTCTCTCCAGTGTGTGTCCGTAAATGTTGTGTTAATGTTGACTTTTGTGAAAAAGAAGACCCACAAATTTCACAAGAATATGGCTTCTCTCCAGTATGTGTTCGCATATGCTGGTTTAGAGCTGAACTTACTGAAAAAGTGGAACCACATATTTTACAAGTATATGGTTTCTCTCCTGTATGTGTTCGCATATGCACCACCAATTGTGATGTCGATGAAAAAGAAGAGCCACACACTTTACAAGAATATGGATTCTCACCAGTATGTGTTCGTATATGTGACACTAAATTTGATTTCCGTGAAAATGAAGAGCCACACACTTCACAAGAATATGGTTTTTCTCCTGTGTGTTTTTGCATATGCACCACCAATTTTGACTTCTTTGAAAAAGAAGAGTTACATACGTCACAAACATATGGTTTTTCTCCAGTATGTGTTCGCATATGCACCACTAAATTTGATTTTTGTGTAAAAGAAGCACCACAAATGTTACAAGAAAAGGGTTTCTCTCCAGTGTGTGTTCGCATATGTGCCACCAAATTTGTTTTGTGTGTAAAAGCAGAACCACACACTTCACATGAATATGGTTTCTTTCCAGTGTGTATTCGCATATGTACTATCAAATATGATTTATCTTTATATGAAGAGCCACACACCTCACATAAATAGGGTTTTTCTCCAGTGTTGGTTTTTAAATGTCTTTTTAAATTTGAACTATTAGGCATTTTATGTCCAAAAGTTTCACTTCTTTTTCTGGGGAGTTTTCTATATTTTCCCACTCGTTTAGAGATCACAAAAAAAAAAAAAATGATGAAATATTCAAATTCACTAAATTATTCAAGTTTATAAAATATTTCACAGAATTATTTACATGTGACTTATCTTTTCAGGTTGATGTTGAATACATTGCTTTAGGCTTGATATCAGTGCAAAAGAATTCATACACTTCATCATATCTAAATTGTCTCCAGTATGTGAACCAATGCTGCCCTAAAAATTGATGTTCATATAAAAGATCCATTTATTCCACATGATTTTTTTTTACAGTGTCAATATTATTTTACCCAATATGACTTTGTTAAAAAGGAAAATAACATGCACTTCAGAAGAACATATTAGCTTTTCAGTGTTTTGACATCATATTTGACTCCATGAAAATGAAGAACACAGTTCAAATGAGGATGATTTCTCTCCAGAGATAGTTTTCAATTTTCTTTTTCAAACTGAAATATGAAACAATTTACATTCATATATTTTGAAGTATTTTTTCTGAATCATTTTTCATATATTGTTTCAAGTCAAAGAAAATTTTAAACCAACCAAATTATCAAATGTTTTTATCCTGTAGCATCTGTAAAAGAAAATATAAACTATGATGTAATATATATGTAGATCACGTGTTAATTCATCTTTTCAATTAATATTTGCATTTAATACCTAAACACAAATTACTTTTATTATGAGATAAACAATAAAATTGCTTCTCAAGAAATCTTTATTCCATATCTTGTGTTGGTGATAAATCTTGTGTAAAAGTTGTTAATCTTAAGTAAATAGTTGGATCTCATGTCTGTCAATAATAAACATTTCTTTCATTGTTAACTAAAGTGCAAAAAAAAAAAAACAGTGACCACCTCATAACATGTAGCTGTTATTTATGCCTGAGTAATGGTTGCACGAAGACTGAGGTACTGGGCTCATTGCATTACTATATCCAGGTACATTCTAGGCCTGTTCATAATGTTTTTTTTGGTTGGGCTTGGGTGATATGGCTACAGAGAATTTAATAGAGTCTCATAATCAACAGGCTTTAAATCTGGGACTGCTGAAAGTTATCTGAGGGGAAGAAGTTTTGTGTCGCCTCCGCACACAAAAAAAATGGAGTACCGGAACAAACTATCAACACTGGCGAAAAAAAGGAAGAATATAAAGTGATGTGAATGATCTGCTACAAAAATCAATTATGTCACATCGATAAAGATAAACACCAGTTTTTTCAGTAGTCCTTGTGAACTCCAAAAGAATACATTTAACATCATAACCAGTTTGCACAATATTTTGCTTATGTCTTTAATACATGAACAAGATTGTCTGGCCTAAATAGCACCAAGCTTCTATAGTCCAATGGCAATATTCCCTTGTCCAAGTGTTGTGCTAAGGGAATGCTGTAGTGTTAATCAGGATATTCATATACTGCCAAAAATATTTTTCATTCATATCTATCTAAGGTTTCGCTTCACAATATTTTTTGACATACAAATTATTTTTCATCCTTTTTAGAACCTTTGAAATTTTGGTTAAAAATCTTGTTTTTCTGGCAGGATTATAAATGTGTATGGAAAATGTGAGCATCTTTTTGCAGTGAAAAATACATTGATATAGAAATTCTTGCAAAAATCAGATAACTGTCAGATTTTAATGAAACTTTAAGGACTTATTCAGAAATGAAAGAAATTATTTTTGAAAGGTTACTTTTTAGAGAATCTTGGTAAAAATATTTTTTTACATGTTACACCCCATTCATTTAATTTTTGTCAAACAGGAACCCAAGTTAGAGAAAATCTGCTCTGAAATATAAAATAAAATGATTATTTAATTAGTAATGTTGTTAATTTGTTTTATAAATAAAATATATTACGGAGACTAATGTCTTACAAAAAAAATTGTTTTTTGATGAATAATGAATTTTTACAAGAACTGTTTTCATTTTATTTCATTTTTAATTAGAATGTGTAAACTTTTAAATTCTGTATTAATTTGAAGCAGTCAAACAATATTATTATTAAATAATAACTAAATTTACTAATTGTAAATGGGAAGATTTACTACAATTCAGAAAGACCCAGTATTTTTTTTTAAATTTTGAATTTTTTTGCATTTTTTAAAATGATTTTTTTTAAAACATGGATGTCCATACACAACATTATCAGAAAATAAGAGCAGTAACTTTAGTATATTTACTGGTAAATTTCTAACTTTTCCATAACTAAATAAGATTATAAAGCAAAAGTACCTAAAATTCAAAAAAATATTAGAATCCTTAAAATATTTTGAAATTTTAAGATGACTGGGTAGTTAAAAAATATATATATATATAAAAAAGACAATTATAATGTATTCATCATGTAATTATCGCCTCCTTAGATAAATTTTCAAAACATCAGGCTGTTGATAAAAGTATCAACATCTCATAAAAACACCTGTGATATTTTAAACTAAAAGTAATAATTGCTTAAATTCAGATTAATTAAACTTTAAATTAGATAATTTTCCTCAAATAACATTTCAGAAAGGTATATTTTATTTTTGAAAGATAAAGAGAAGTGTGTTGGTGATGCATCAATAGGATTGATTTTACGGATCTTTTATGTTAATTACCCCCAAAATAAAAAGAATTTATATTTACAAAAATTCACACCAAATTCTCCTAGGGCGAGTCCCTTCCATTGTACTCTGATTCAATTGACCTTTGCGATTGTCCCAAATGTGGCCAACTCAGTCTGGGGTCTGCGTTAGTGAAAAACCATGATAAACAAGTCAAAAACATTTTTTCTTTTTAAATTGTAAAATATTTGTTGCACATCATCCACACTTATGAAATGTGAATAACAACCTGATTTTTGGTAATTTTTCATTCTGGGGTTTGGAGTTGTGAAGCAAATTAAACAAATTTTGATTTTAAAATTTATAATTTCAAAGGAGTACCAAAAATTTAATTAAAAAAACAAACTCTGATTTAAAATTTATAATTTCTTAGTGTGAATTAATATTTGTGATAATTAACTTTACATTATTTGGGGTGAATTAACAGAAAAGATCTGATTTTATGGATAATAAAAAAAAAAGTCATACCAATCAATGTAAATTTTATTTGTAATACAGGAAAGTATTTTTCTTATTGGAAATATTAAATTGAATCTGTTAGTTTAGAATTAAAACTAAAAATAAAGGTTTCATTTTTTAAAGTTTAAAAAGAAAAAAAAACCTTAGGTGTAGTTTTTTTGTCCAATCTAAAAGAAAACAAAATTAAATTATGCAAGCTAAGCACCAATTCTCAAAAAAACAAATGCTTTTCAGTTTTTTAGTACCTCCATAAATTGGGTATATTTAAGGTTCAAAATGAATTTATTAAAATGAAAAAGCTTTCAATTTATCTTTAAATAAAATCTAAAGGATTAAATTTACTATACCCGGTAAACAAAATACTTTGGTTTATTTTAGACAGAAATTATATTGATTGGAATAGACTTACATTTTTTTTTCAGTAAAATCAATCATGTCAGCCATTTTTTAGACATTTGTAAACAAAACTTAATTTTCCCTTTTAAAAATCTTGCAAATGTAAAATATATATTTCTGAAATTTTATTTGAAGAAAATTAGCAAATTTAAAGTTAAGTTAATCTGATTTCGAAACAAATATTACTTACTTATAGCATAAAATATTGCATGCAAGCATTTCCTAACCACAGGGGTCTTGTTTTTATGAGGTGTTAATTGATTTATTGTTGTCAAATATTTCTGAACCTTCCTCACAAAGTTTATAATCACAAGATGTACATTGGTGAACTGGATTAACATCAAATTCATCAATATTTACATTTTGATTTAAAAGTAAAGATGTCTGCTTAATATGCAGCTTTTCAATACATTGTTGAACATTTATAAAGTAGGTGCCACCTGATCCTTGGCAAAGTTTATCAAATTCTTTTTCTAATGGATCAGTTGAAAATTGCCCAAGTAGTACATATTTATGACTTGTAGCTAAAAGGTGTCGACATAGACTAACAATTCCATTGCAAGTATGATGTATGGCAGTAGCAGTGTTTTGGGATAATTGTTTTTTATGATTACTTTGACTGCCAGCCATATTAAGAGCCATTTTACCAAATTCAATGATAAAATCAAGTTGGGTGCCATTTGGAGATCTGATTTCAGCTTGTAGAGGATCATTATGTAATTTATTAATTTGAAGGGATTTAACATTTAAAATTTTCCACCATGTCAAAACCTTGTTTATGAAGAGGGCAGTATCATTCTTACCTGCACTTATTTCAGACTGAGTGAGAAGCACATTATATGTTTTTTCAGAAAACATTCTGAGGCAAGTAGAAACCCGTTGTCTTTCTATTGGCTTTGGAGCAATGGAAATTTCATTTAAATCTGAAAGTTTGACTAGTCTTTCAGATTCAAAACGATATAACTGTTTAAGATGTGTCCATTTTGCAACTCGACTTACTCCATCATCATCAAAGATTACTTCTCCTGTTTTTTCTGTCAGCCACAAATTGCGAATATTTTTCAACAGATGAACATAATCAAAAAGCAAATGTTTATTATCTTCAGTTAACCAAGGTTTTTCAGGAAGTGTAGGATATAATTTAAAAAAAGCTTGATTTACGTGGTTGCCATCATATATAATAGCCTTTACACCAGCTGGTACAGATGTGATGGCTTGGACTGTTAACTCAATTTGTCCAAATAAAAAGGCGGGTGTTAATTTTGAAATTGGAATCAATTTTTCTAAGAAAATTTGGGCCCCCATTGAGACATATCAACATTATACCAAGTACTGTTTGAGCAAGTACAGATGGATTGTCAACTGATTTACCAAATAGTTGTTTGCCATGATATAGCAACATCTTTTTGATATATACTTCATCATGGAGAATTATGCACCCTTTTTGACTGGTATTAAGAGTATTAAATATAGATAACAAAAAAGATTTTCATTAAGTTTTGAAACTTTTGACGTCATCCTTCCTAATGTTGCTAATGAGGGTAATGTCCGTGATCTTGCATAGTACCCAAAAGCACGCACAACTATATCTGAGCTGTATTTTATTCCAACCATTTTGGGAGCCATTGCTAAAAATTGTTGACTCAGGATATTTTTCTTGTGATCAAAAGCCATAGAATTTAAATATCGGATGATTTCTTCTAGTTTTGACCAAGTATCAACTGTATTTATATGATTTTTGGACAAGTTGCTAATATAACACTTAACTCCATAATGAAATGTTTCAAAGCACAAATTGTTATAAATTTTCAACATAAAGAGAAGAATACCATCAATAGATTTTGATTGAACAGTTAAAATATTTTCATCCAAAAATGCTACAACTGGACATATAAAGTCTTTTTTGTTGTTAAGCAGACTTTCTTTCAAATTTGTATAATTAATTTTATCTAATTCTAAAAAAGCATTAAGTTCATCAGCAATTTGATTTCTAACAGTACTGGAGGTTTTTTTTATATTCCTTTGAACAGCTGATGGTGTTGGTATTTGACTACTTGGCACACCTGGCCATACAGATGGTGGATTTTTGGACGTATTTTTCCATTAACTTTTATGGTATCAAAATTTGAAGGCCAATGTTGTTGACAAATAACAGTATTGTTAGTAACATTTAGATTGGCATTTGGAACTGATTTTATCCATTGCTCTCTCTCGTCTTTGTTTTTTGGAAAACAATAAACTGGTATTTTATTAATCTCACCACGCATAGTTTTGTCTTGCTGGCTTCTGTAGTTTGTTTTGCAAGCAAACACAGCACTTGCGGGGCATGGCTAGGAATTAAATAGTATCTGAAATGGTAGATTAAACATCTTTAACAAATATTTCTCTTACTACTTCAATTTAGGAGTAAATTTTCAAGCTAAATTAATTATACTCTTAATTACAGCTTTTATCCATACACCCTGCCCAAATACACACAATTAATTAAAACCAAAAATTTTAGAGAGTTGCCTTCAGCTTGAGAATCCACTTTTAATTTTAAAAAAAAAAATGGTGGGGGGGTATGGTTTTGTTTGAAGAATACTGTCAGGTTTGCAGTTTTGCACAATATTATTAATCGTTTAATTATCAACAATAAAACCGTTTTTAATCAAACAAAAAATAGTAATAGTTGCATAGTGCCATTAAACTAGAAATTAAAAAATTCAATTTGAAGTTGGTATTTAAATTTCTGGTACTTGTTAAATGTTAAGCTATTTCTTGGCTCTCTCCCAAAGGGTCAGCCATAAAAAACAAAAAAAACTGCCCCTCCAGACATAAAAGAGGAGATCGTTTTTGTTCCTAAAACTCCTCGCAAGGAGATTGGGAAGGGGGGAGAGGGCTTTTCGCAATCTTTTGAGACTATGCCTCCGATCCATCACTTCTGGCCATGTGCAGAAAAGGGCTTCCTTCTCAACTGGGTAAATAAAATAAATGACTGAACTAGTAGCAGTGAGCAGCATGGTTTAAGATGGTAAAAAAAAACTTCGCGTAAAATCGCCCGGTCAAGTTTTATTACTTTAAATTTAAAAACATTCATAAGTAGCCTTTCCTTTAGTAGTTTGGTTATTTTAATACGCTTTAAACTATATAAATAGGAATATATATAACTTTTTTTTACCTTAAAGCAAAACAATTGAAAGTAAAGTAAAAATAATGCATTTTGTCCTTTAACAACAATATCAGAAAAATATTAAAATAAATATGATAAATAAAATGATAAAATAGTATTATTATTCTTGTCTTGTAAAATAAATTTTGTAGTCAAAAGGCGTAAAAAAGGAAACCTTTCTAAAAAAATAAAAAAATAATTAAAATATTGACATTAACTGCATGTAATAAATTTATTATTGTTATTTTTTTCTTTAATTCTAATAAGTAAAAAATACTTACAGTTCACCAATTGGTAACTAATGTAGTAAAAATAATCATTTATTCTTTAACTTCGGAAACAAAAGCGCGAAGAAATTCGTTTGTTTTGTTTTGTTTTTTTTTACTTTTAATGGAAATGTTGGATAAAGTTTTAATAGAGAAAGGTTCATTAACATTTCTCTATTAAAATTTTATTCAAATTATTATTCAAACTTAAACTTTTAATAGAAAAATGTTGACATATGCTAATTTTTTATCATGGTTAAAAACTTGAGAAAATTAAACTTTAATTTTGTTGACGTTATGTTTTCACTCATACTAACAATGTTTTTTTTAGCGATATCAAAAATAAATATCAAATTAAGTAATGACATTGAATTTATGAAAAAAAACAAAACATTTTTAATTCATTTTATAATAAAAATAGTTTTCTTTACGTCTTTGAAGAAACTAAATTAAATTCTGTTCAAATTTGTTAAACGTTGTTTTGTTTTGCTTCTTAAAATAACACAAATTACTCAAAGAATTGCATTTTATCAATAAATAATTCTTTAAACTTTAATAAAAAAATGCTGAACAAACTTTAAGAGGGAAAATGCCAAAAATAAATTAAACTTTAATTTAAAAATGTTAAGGCTTTAAACTTTAAATCTTTTTGTGCGAGTAAATTTAAGCACCAAAGTTTACTTTTTACAATTTAAATATAAATAATGTATGGACTCAAACTAAAATAATCAAATATACTTACTTCAAATAAATAAGTTAAATGATATTCCAACCAAAGGTAAAATTAAAAGATTCCTTTGAATTTCTCGAGCCAACAACATAAGAGTACCCAGTACGCAGCAGTTCGCTCAAACTGAAACTAAAATGATCTAATTGTCAGCCGGCCTCCAGTCAATTGAGGTTGCTGCGTTACGCAGAGGCCTGTTAATATAGAACGCCATGGTACAACTCTTAAAGTATGTGACCTTTTAAGAATAGATTTCAGTTTGTAAATCCATACTTCCGAAATTCTGCATATATATATATATATATATATATATATATACATATATAAAAACAAATCAAAATTCTTTTAAAGATAGTCAGGGTCTTCAGATTGTAATAAGCTTTAAAATATGTGATTAATAAATATAGTTTTATATAATAGCAATAAGAATTATCGCATCAAAATTGAACTTTGATTCAAAAACTTTATAAATTATTCAATTTTAAATTGTAAAAAATGAAAATAAATCTTGTAAAAATTCATTTTTCATTGAAAAATTTTATTCTTCAAAGAACATTGTCTTTAATACATAAAAGCTTCTCTAATTAAATAATGTCTTATTTTTATTATTGCATTTTTTATTTTTAGATTCTGAACACATTTTCCGTAAGACCGGGCTCGATTTTGCAAAAAAAAAAAAAAAAAATCAGTGAATTAAATTCTTCAAAAAATTCTGCTTTTATAGTCACTCAAAATTATCAAGTTGAATTTCTCGAGTTTTCATAAAATTAAGTAAGGGCAGGGGTGAAACTCAGTAAATTTGCTTTTCAATCCCCAAGCTAAGTATCTATTTAATATTTTTTGAAATCGTCATATTTCCGTATAAATGTACATGCTGAACTCAAATTAACAATTACAAATAAAACCTACTGTTTTGGAGTTATCAACCAGAAAAAAATCGGATTTAATTGTGGTCATTCGCCCAACATTACCAGCTTTGTGTAATTAGATTCACTGCGGATCAGTTACGTTCACTTCCATAGCTAAACTTTTTGGCCTATTTACTGCTTTCACAGCTCTTACTTGTTGAAATCACTGCACACTATCGTAAAGCAATGACAAGGTTTAGGGTTTTCTTTTTGTTCTAGAACAAAAAGAAAACTCCAAATTTGTTCTTGTTAGAATTTCCTTTCTAGCATTTTATCGTAATTTTGTAAATTACCTTGCTCTTTACAACACAAGGTTTGCGCATTATTGTTTGTTTTATTTTGTGAAAAAATATTTTATTAAGATTTTCTAATAAAAAAAAATCCCAAAGTAATTTCATTCATTTGTGAAAAAGTCCTGAAAATTTCATTAAAATCAGACATTATTTGAATTTGATTTTTGCAAGAATTTTTAAATTAATGTCTTTCACCGCAAAAAAGAAGCTAAAATTTGCTGTGCTAAAAAAATAGTACACCCGCTGACGCAAGAAAAACAAGTTTTTTCATCAAAATTTCGAATGTTCTAAAACGGAGTAAGACATTTAATTAAATAATCAAAAAGTCCTTCCTCTTAAAATTTAAATAATAATAATGATTTTGTGACGATAAAACTGTTTTCATTACGTTTTTTAGTGCCTGTTTTCATCACGGTACTGATTTTTAGTGATGTCGTGAAGATACATAGATTATTTTTGGCAAAATATGGGCCGAATTTTCCGTATGTTCACACTCAATATTGCATAACTTTTTTTACCGAAATAATATCTTCAGGGATATTTCTGTATATAACTGTAAAAAATTGGACGAACACCGCCCAAATTAAGAAATATAAACACGAGATATCGAAAAGTGGCAGGAGTGAAACGTACCTTCGAACAATATTTTTCGATTATTTTTTTTTAATAAAATAACCTATTCAATAGAATATTGGATAAGTACTGAAAATTTCGCTGAAATTGGATAACTCATTGATTTTTGTCAAATATTTTAAAACGAGGGAAGCGATTTTTTGCTTTCATTTCGGAAAAAAATCCATTTTTGGTTGTATTTATAAAAAAAAATAAAAATGAATGTTATACTTACTTCTTTCTATCTTTCGTGTGATCTGTTTTCTTAAAGGGCAATGCAATATTAGATAAAAAGAGAAACTGTAAAATTTGAAATAATCACACGTGGTGGCTGCATTAAAAACTATAAGGAAAGATAGTTTGCGATCAATGTAAAAAATATTTTCTGAAGCGCGACAATCAAGGGAGATAATTATCAGAAACAGAAGAAAGAACAGTTTTTCTTTCTCGATTCAGCAACAGAATTTCTTAACACTGAAATGATAATTTATTTGTTTATTTATCGTGTTCAATACATACAATAAATATCAATGAAAATAAAAATTACATGATTATGATCTTCTTTCTTTAACACGCGTCAGGGTTTCGTTTTTATTTAAGGACCCAGTTACAGAACAGTACTGTAAAGGATGTGTAGTCTGACAGCCTATCAACCAGTATATTTTTTTTTACTTTACAAATGTGTAAGCAAACAAGAGAAATAACACGAAAAATTGTTTTTATAACAACAAACATATGGGTTACTTCCCTTTGACTGGAGTTCTTTATGAAGGAAATATTTTTATCTGAGCTCACAGTAAAATATTTCAGTTCATGAAATATTGAATTAACTTGCCGTTCAAAATGTTCACCATAAGAGAGTTGAAGGAATTCTTGAACTTGTAGTTGAAAGAGTGAATGTTCGTAATATTTGTAGATGTGCGTTGTTCATAGAAATTGTTGAATGTAAGTTTAAGTGAATTCGTATATGTGAAGGTTCCGTACGTACGTATGTGTGAGTGATGGCGTTTTCACGTAAAGGACGAAACACGAGTTCTTTAGTTACTACATCTCCTATGTCAGAGAAGGCAAGAGAGGCCAAAAGAGGAAGAACAAACTTGTGTCGAAGTATTTATAATAAACATAATTACATGATAGGCTCCAGACAGCATTTCTGATTTTTGGCGGAAAAATGCTTTTGCGTAGGCGTTGTACGGACGTAGGCGAGAACACGATTTTAATATTAACTGACCAATGAGAAATGAGAAAATATCAAGGCTCTGTGATCCACTTTTTGCACAGATTTTTGTAGTCGAAAACAAGTGGAAGCAGAATGCTATAAGGATGTGTAGCATATTTCTTCAACAAAAATCTTGTTGATAAGTATTATTTAAAAACTGAGTTCTTACAAGTCTTAGTTTCATGTCAAATATAAGAGCACGAATTTAAAGTTTGAAGAATTAAAGAAATAAAATTTTAAATGTGAAAAATTTAGGAAGCAACTTTAATTTTCTAAATAAAAAAACATCTTATAGCTTACACAGAAAAAATCAGAAAAAAGGAGACAAGAGCAAAATATTTTAATGGTTTGTATGCATGAGAAATCAATGCATTATCTACTATATTAGTTTAAGCAAAGGAAATTCCATGTATATGCCTCTACCTACAACATTAACTTGTAATGTGTTGGCTCTTTTACAAGCTCTGTAGAAAATTCTTTTCAACTGTTGGAGATATACATTTATTTATTCTTTCAATCGGCCTGTCTTAGCTACAATGCTGCTAACACAATAATGACGAAAACTGATAAGCAGAAATGATTATAATTGATATCCCATTAACAGCCGTATATTTTTTTTATTAATATTCTGAGTATTTGGAGATATTTTCCCAAAAGCATGGCTTAAAGATTGCATTCTAGCATGAAACAGACTGTCACTACTCGCTGTTGACCTCAGTGTTCACTTTTATATTCACAAATGTTCTATCCTTGAACATTTTCCCCCATAATTACAGCATACCATAAAACTATCTACACACAGATATATATGTATGTATAACCTGACTCCTAGCTGTAACCACCAGACATAACCCATACTGATGCTGGCCACCAAATACAACACACCTGCCTATGTTTCAAATATTATACTAGGAGGTTTGCACTTTGATGAAGGAGGCTTGGTGGTTCATTTCCTTCACCAGAATTTGTGTCATCTAGTATATTTTGTTCGTTGTGCACCTGCCAGAATATTTGACCCAGTTCTTTTTCCACTTCTGTCAGGCTGTGGCTTTTATTGATCTGGATGACACTTCAATTGTACTGTTTCTTCAACTTTGAATGATCTTGCTGAAAAAGGTGTAAACTTACCAACAAAAGAAATGTCATTGAAAAATTATCAACAATTTATTTAGAGGTGAAATGTAAAAATCATACAAAATGCTTTGGGGCTGTTTCATCCCAATTACTTCTTTACTACCCTTGAAGCACCGAGAGATATTTGTTAGGAAATGTGGAAGTGCAAATATCTTAGCAGTGGAAAATTTTCTCTAACACATGATGCTCATGGGTAGGGCTGCCTGTTTTCCCTGCAAGCTTGCAACTTCAAGGCATGTGATCTGACATTCTCTAGGTAAACTGATTTCTGTTTGTGTGTATTTTCATTTATATAGACTTCAGTCTGGAATAGACAGGATTAGTTAGCTTCTCAAACAA
This sequence comes from Acanthosepion esculentum, assembly GCA_964036315.1. Taxonomy (NCBI): domain Eukaryota; kingdom Metazoa; phylum Mollusca; class Cephalopoda; order Sepiida; family Sepiidae; genus Acanthosepion; species Acanthosepion esculentum. The sequence continues at coordinate 189,645 of CAXIWW010000511.1, read as the reverse complement.
GCCCCTGTTAAATTACCCAGATGACTATACCATAAAGTGCTTTTCAATTCAATTTCCCAAAATTTTCATTGAAATCAATGTGAATATGCCTGATAGATTGTAAAACAAACCCTAAAATTATTGGAAATCCTGCAAACTTTTAGCAAACTCATTAGTCATGTCATGCCAACTTCCTTGGGGCTATGGAGTTGGGATGCGGTGTCAGTTATGCTAAATCTTATTTACTGTAAAAACCCATGTAATTTATGCATATTTTTTCACAAAAAAGGGGTGGGGTAAATTACATAAGCAATCATTTCCAGGGTTTAAAAAATTATTTTTGTTGAAAAGACATACAAAATGTTAGCATTCGTACTGGAAGTTGACCCATTTAACATCAGGATAAGTTTATACAGCAAAAATAATGCCTTAAATGTAATGAAGTTGACTTTTTTATGCTGGGTGGTATAATGCTTACTTTTTCTGTATAAATTTACTAAAATCATTAAATGGTTAACTACTTTTTGAAGTCTGACGTTCATGCTGGTAATCACAATCTGGGCCATGTTACATTATTTGGAGTTTCTGCCTATCGCAATGGAGCACCATTGACATAGATACTGATATGGACATTCTTGACTAGAAAAAATGTAATGATATGGATAATCTTGACTGTATGGTTTTATTCTTGTCTGTTTTTCTTGTTTTGTTGTGAGATCGGCAAAATTGTTGAGGATGGTAAGGAAAAGGATGAAAATTGTAAACTTTTACAATGTTGACAATCACGATCCTGACTTCTACATGTGAGCATGTTCTGTCTCATATTTTACACTGTTTGAAGTTTCTGCATAACATAATAGAGCACCATTGACATAAATAGTAATATGGATATTCTTGACTGGATATACATGATATGGATAATCCTGACTGTATAGTTTTATTCTTGTCTGTTTTTTCTTATTTATTTTGTTTTTTTAATTTTGCTTGACATTCTATAAGTGTGAAAGGGATTGAAATTTTGATATTTCCTATCGAAGGTTTCGACAAGAATAGATGGAAAATCAGAGCTTGGGACAAGAAGATGCTCTCAAACAATCAGAATTCTGTTTACATAATCAGTTTGGTCAGTCACCTCCCTCTGTCGGTTGAGTAAAGTGTCATCCAAGCTGATGTTTATTGGTAATTAAACTTAATTTGCAACACATGTGAGTATTTATCAGCTTTCTTATCAACAACATTTCCTGTGATTGTAATTTGAGAAGACATAAGCAGTATGCTCAAGATCAGACAATCTCCTTGATAGCAAGAAATGTAAAATATTGTTTATTATAAACAACACAAACACTTTGTAATTTAATGTCTTTTAATGTAATACTTACCTGTTAAACAGAAACTATTTTTATTTACTGAAAATTTAATAAAATTTAATTGTAACTAAGTGAAATTATACTAAATACAACAAAAATGAAAATTTTTCCTCCCTGCCCATATCAGCAATTCTGAAAATAATTGGATGTGAATTTTACAAGAGTAGCTTTAACAAATTTTATCTTGAAAATCACCTGTATAAATTACACAGGTATGCAAATTACATGGGTTTTAATGAAATTTTAATTTGAGTATTTTATGGGTATAAACTAATATTTTGAAATTGGACTTTTTTCCTCAAATCTGATTAACTACTCTACCATATTTTTCTCCTAATTTCTTTTGCTCAGAATTATTAAGCATATCACTACCTCAATTCACTAACCACTTTCCATGTACTAGTATGAATCAATCAGGGCCACTACCATGTTACATATTTTTTTCTTACATTAATGCCAAAAGTTTTATTAACATCCAATAATTGGATGAATTTTGGAAGATTTTTAAAAATCAATGTATTTTTATTACCCCCAAAAAGCAAAAATATTTTTATGGTGACAGTGTACACAAAGTAAACAATTTTTTTTAAAACACAAATATTTCTGATAATGCTTAAAATCTAAAAATAAACATTATACTGGAATATTTTCTATTCTTTCAGCTTTTGATTAGTAGAAAAAAAATGATCATAAAATAAAGTTTTATCTATTTCATGGCTTTTTAAAAAACTTAGATGTCAAATTATCCATCATTAAAATTGGATGTATCACCACAAAGTTACTAAAAAAAACTGAAAAATGCATTTTAAATAATTTAAAATTCTTATTTGTAGTTAAATTATGCTTAAAACATAGTGAAAATAACATTTCTTTGAGGTAGCCTACAAGCTGCCATCAATTTTATAGGTTAACAAAAGTATTCTTCTGCTGTCGCTCTCACTTTTAAAAAGCATGTAAAAAAATTTAGAAAATACTGAGGACCAATGGTAGAACACTAAAAAAAATGACACTTTTGAATTTAATTCCTTGCTTTTGTGGTTATTTTCTTACCAATTGCATGTCATAAAATACTTGCATCTTATGAAGTTTTTGATTATTTTGATCTTAAAATTCATTATATTAAAGGAAGTTCTACACAAAAAAGGGACAACTGATAAAAAATTTGTTGAATTGATGCTGTTGATTGTAATAACAAAATTATTATTTTCTTTTAGAACTATGATATAAAAATAGTTGTAACAGTGAAAAAATAAATCTCTTTTAAAACAATGTTCACACTTGAAAATTACATTAACCATTACATTTTTTGATTCTTCAAACATGATTTTATCTATTTAATAAAAAAGACTCACTATAAACACCAATGAGATGAATTGATTGCAAAAAGTAAAAGAAAAAACGAGCAATTTTAAGTCAAGTATTTATATTATGGTAAATAATGTATATTTTTCATTGCAAAAATGAACATGATACAATATTGTCATGTATAATCTTGCAAGCAAAATGTTGCTTTAAGTAAAAAAATTACATGAGAAAAATAACATATTTTTCAGGATCATAAGATGCACCTGTGTATAAGACTTATCCTTATTTTCAGAACAGTTTTGCTGAGTATCCAATAAAAATTGAAATATTAAGCAATTACTGAAGTTAACTGACATGCATTTCACATTTGAAATCCATACTATTGTTATAAATAACACATTCAAGGGAACTAAAACATTCCTCTCTCTCTCTCTCTCTATATATATATATATATATATATATACACGCATATGTATTGTTATTATTAATAACTTTGGTGTATAGGACACAAGCAGGTTTTGACATTAAATTTTACGATAAAAAGTGTCTTATACAATGAAAAATATGGTATTTAATAGAATATTTCAAATATACAGTAAGGAGAAACAAACACTGAATATATATTTTAATAGAAATATCATTGGCAAAATAGTTTAGCAGTTGTCTATTTGATACTGGTAATCTACTTTGATTTAAAAAAAAAAAAACAACTGTTTATATAAGTGTTATATACTGTACCTATTAACACAAACAGGTATGTCCCAATTCTCATAAATACATTGGACACTATTGTAAGTGGGGGTAATATGCTGTCTAAGTAGTCCACCATTAGCAGTGGTTTACCTACTTCACACCGCTGGCGAGTATTGTATTTTGTTCATGTTATAAAGATTACCATTTCATTTCCAACCTCTGTTTTGGTTATTCCTCATTCAGTAATCTTTTCTAGGTTAAAACAATAAGTATATTCTGACCATGAGTAATTTGGTAAAATCAGTTATCCATCACATTACAGGACCTAATGATGCCAGATCAATGATGGTTAACTTGTATTAAGGATTTCTGTTAGAGAAATTGGAGGCAGGGCGGGAGAAAGAGAGAAACATTTTATTGTTTTTCTAACACTTTCGCACCAGCCCCCTTAACCTCCAATGTCTTACTCTCTGGGTTGAGGTGTCTACGCGGTCTTAACCGAACTTAAGGGAGTGGCTTTAGGTCCCCTGAGCATCTGTAGATCATTTGACCAGTCCACTGGTTTAATCCTGCTTCCTGCCCACGTTGTGTTTGGTTTGATCCAGAAAGCAGAAGTGATGTTCATCCATTCACGGTTGACTGAAGATGTAGACACGGCTGGAGAGTCTGTGCTAAGAAATTTAGAATGCACCAAAAAAACAAAATAAAATAAAATAAAATATATATCTGCAGAAAGCTGGAAAACAACTATTCAATGGTTGAATTGTTAATGTCTTTTATATAGCAGAAAAGAATAGTATAGAAAAGAAACAGGTTACAGAAAAGAAAGTAATTGACGTAAAAACTCATACACTGGATTCTAGACACGGAGAGAGTGGGTTGTGATTAACTTGTTAAATCGTCTCAGAATGATATACGACTCTTGTGATGGAGAGATAAAGATTTCTGTGCGCGGCTTAAAGTTTATAGTTGCGTTCCGCCTCAGCAGTAGTAACAGTAGTAGTAATCTTCATGGTAGCAGAAGCAGCGGTACTTATATCAACAGTACATGTTAGCATACGTTTTGTTCCAATCTCTGACGTCACTTTCGTGCTTCTTCGAGCCTTCAATTCAACTCTGCTCACTTTCAATCTCTGACATATCTCCACCCAGCTCGAATGCACTCGAAGACAGACGAGCCAAAAACTACCTTGCATCTGCCTCTTCCGTCTGTCCTGTAGCACCTCGACCCATAATGGTCCACTCGGGTGCCCATGCACGTGTTGGCACGCAGGCGACAATGACGTGCCAGCTGGTCGCAGCCTCTCCAGTCTTTCTCTTCCGTCTGCCAATTTTTCAGCATAACTACAAGTTTATATAGAAAAAGCCGGCTAGTCATAACTGACCATTGGCCCTACTACTTTGCACGCGATTATCACGGGATCTAGCTGTGTCAACCAAAATCATGTGAATTCCAAAGTTCCTCATAGCCTACTAAGCGCTATTTCAAATTTTAACTGATAAAAATTATTTCGACAATTTTCATTGTCTTCCTCATGACCCGTCCTAGATCAGATTTCCCATCAGTAAAAATACTCTGATCTAATTTTGCTACTGTGATGAACGCAAGCCCACACATATATGCTATTCCCCTCCACTCTCACAACAGAACCTAAAGCAGACATGCATAGAAACACGCATAGGTGAATTCTAAAAATAGACTCAGACCCAGTAAAATAGCACATAAAAGAAAATACGCGATTGGTCAAAGACAGCCAATCAGCAGTTGAGAAAACTAAGCGCCAAAAAGGAGACGTGCACGTGGAAAGAGAAGAGTAGTAGTTTACAGGTTAGATCGGTTGACGGAAGGTCATGCCAAAATCCATGCTCCAGATAACATGCTGTGACGACACATTCCCAGAGGTAGAAAAGCAGACCAACTATTCAAGTACCAAGAATGTGAAGATAGTCCAGATGTATTCGGCCTGAACCCCTCAGAAATCTTCGCCTTAAGAAGAAATCCTGAATATAAACCCAAGGCAGGAAATATGATCTCAGTCGCGGTTACAAACTCCAAGCTTTAAAAGAACGAAAGTGAAAGAGACCATCGCCTTAAGAAGAAATCCTGAATATAAGCCCAAGGCAGAGAATACGATCTCAGTTGAAAACCTAAAGCTCCAGACGCTGAACCAAGAATATAAGAAAAGAGATCATGATCGCCTTCGTTCGATAAACGCATATTTCAGATAAGTTCATACCCCAAAAGACCCCAATGTTATTCTGAGTCACAAACACCCAATAACATTATGTTCTTTCAGACACCTTTCCATAAATATAAAATTAGATATTTGATGCTATACCCTTATATTTGTGTGAAGGTTTGCATTCGATGCTAGTTGTCATATCCCAACTGAATATATTGTGTAGCTTATATGATATAATATCTTTGTTGTCATTGCCATGCACACATGTCCTTGTTAATTAAATATTTTACTGTTTACAATGTCGTTTCATTCATTTATGGTCAATGGTCTGCTGAATGTGTTATTCCAGAAACCCGGGAAAGCCTAATTCAATTAAATTGGAATTGAGTTGGACTTCGTCTATTTTCTTTTCTTTTCATACTATCTGTTGATGATTTAATGATATAAGGGAGATAACCCTATTAGCTATTCAATAATCCTATAACGGAAGGTTATTCGGGAATAAAAGATATAATGAATCATCGTGCAGAACATGTAGATCTTAGCCTGGCATTGATTTGCCCCCCCATATTAACACCAGGTGAGGGTCTATAACACTACTCAGATCCACTCCAATTTCAATAAAAAAAATATACGTGTGTGTGTGTGTGTGTGTGTGTGTTTTTCCTTGACTCTCTTCTCTGTCACATTTTAGAAACAAAAAAACATTCATCTGAACAACACTTGGAAAGATAATGCCTCTTATCAAAACCTATATGACACTTCCTTTAAGGAAATAATTCAAAATCTGTTATATACATTTGGTAAAACTTCATTATAAATCAGTCAAATCTAACTGTAAAGCTATTATCAACATCTCTATTGTCAACAGAGAATGTGCACATTTTAAATTATACCCACTCAAATGTTTAATCTTAAAATCTTACTTTTTCTAAGAATATGGTATTTGTTCAATGTCTGTTCAAATATGTATAGCACTTAAAAAAAATTCACAAATTTCATAAAGTTGGGTTGCTTTCAAGGTTAGCCTACAAAAAAAGGAGGATCTACACATAACAAATGAATATCATTTCTTCCAGTGTACATTTTTATATACTGCCTCAAATAACACTCACATACTTCATAAGAATATGGATTTTTCCAGGGTGAGCTCAGATGTCCAACCAAAAATGATTTCTCTGCAAAGAAACATCTACACAACTATCAAGAATATGATTTTACTTCAGTATGTGTCCGCATATGCTTCTTCAAAGTTGAACTCAATGAAAATGAAAACTCACAAATTACACAGATATATGGTTTCTCTCCAGTGTGAGTTCGCAAATGTTGCCATAAATTTGACTTTTGTGGAAATGAAGACTTGCAGACATCGCATACATATGGTTTCTCTCCAGTATGTGTTCGCATATGATTCTTCAAAGTTGAATTCTGTGAAAAGGAAGTGCCACAAACTTCACAAGAATATGGTTTCTCTCTTGTATGTGTCCGCATATGTCGTGTCAAAGTTGAATTTATTGAAAAAGTAGAACCACATATTTTACAATTATATGGTTTCTCTCCAGTGTGTGTTCGCATATGCCTTTTCAAAGTTGAATTTACTGTAAAAGTAGAACCACATATTTTGCAAGTATATGGTTTCTCTCCTGTATGTATTCGCATATGCACCACCAAGTTTGACTTTACAGAAAAGGAAGTGCCACATACTTCACAAGAAAATGGACTCTCTCCAGTATGTCTTTGCATATGCTTCTTCAAATTTGAATTTCGAGAAAAGGAAGATCCACAAGTTTTACAAGTATATGGTTTCTCTCCAGAGTGTGTCTGTAAATGTCTCCTTAAAATTGACTTTTGTGAAAAAGAAGAGCCACACAGTTCACAAGAAAATGGTTTCTCTCCTGTATGTGTTCGTATATGCCGTGTCAAAGCTGAACTTACTGAAAAAGTAGAACCACATATTTTACAACAGTATGGTTTCTCTCCTGTGTGTGTTCTCTTATGAACCACCAATTGTGATGTCACTGAAAACGAAGCACCACACACCTCACAAGAATATGGATTTTCACCAGTATGTGTTCGCATATGTGCCACTAAATATGATTTTTGCAAAAAGGAAGAGCCACATACTTCACATGAATATGGTTTCTCTCCTGCATGTCTTTGCATATGCACCAACAATTTTGATTTCTTTGAAAAAGAAGAGCTACACATGTCACAAGAATATGGTTTTTCTCCAGTATGTGTTCGCATATGTACCACCAAATTTGATTTATGAGTAAAAGAAGAACCACACACTTCACAAGAATACGGAGTCTCTCCAGTGTGTGTTCGTATATGCACCACCAAATGTGAGTTATGTGCAAAAGCAGAACCACACACTTCACAAGAATATGGCTTCTCGCCAGTGTGTTTTCGCATATGTACTACCAGATCTGATTTATGTTTATATGAAGAGCCACACAACTCACAAAAATGGGATTTTTCTTCAGTATGGGTTTTAAAATGCCTTTTTAAATTTGAACTATTAGCAAATTTATGTCCACAAGTTTCACAAGAATATTTTTTTTCTTTGGAGTTTTCCATATTTCCTCCTATTTTAGAAATCAAAAAACTGAGTAAACATTCAAATTATATGTTTATATTTCACAAAATGATCTACATGATACACATCATCTTTCCATGCTTGGCATCAGTACAAAAGAAGACATACACTTCACCATATGTGACTTTTCACCATTTATTTTAAAAATGCTGCTCTAAAACTGACTTTCATTTAAAAGACCCATGTGCTCCACATATAATTTCTCTTCAATATTAAATCTGTCTAACCCAATACAACTTTGTTGCAAAGGAAGAAACACTTCACTAGAATATATTTTTTCATATGCACCTTCAAATTTGACTTCATGAAAAGGAAGAGTAACACTGTTCACATGAGTATATTTTCTCTCCAGGGATAGTTTTACAGTTTCTTTTTCAAACTGAACTATTAAGGAATTTACATCCATATATTTCACAGTATTTTTTCTGAGTAGTTTTTCATATATTGTTTCAAGTCACCAAGAAAATGAGGATCCATTCAAATGACCAAATGTTGTTTTTTTTTAACTTGTAACATCTGTAAAAAGAAAAGTAAAGAAATTACAGTTAAAATATAACTTCATTTTGGGATAGTTAAAAAAATATTTTCAGAAAATTAAAGTTGTTTTTCAGGATAGTTCTAGGATAATCGTAAAGAAAATCTGGAGCTCTGGTTGCCAGCCATTAACAACTCTGGTTAGTAGCTCTTGATCCCATTTTTGTATCATCTGTGGGTTCCTGCAATTTTCATATACTGATTATGTCTGTCCATTAATTCAACTATATTTGATATACACTTGCTGCTCTTGTCAAAAAAAGCTAACACAAATATAGTGCTGCATCTTTCTGGCCCCAACAATCATTCCTTAGTCAAACAGTGTTAAATCCTGTCTCACATCTACCACAATCACAGCACCGTTTCACCAGTTATGTGACACTTGTATCATCCAGCTGATTTTAATGATACAAGTGGTGGCAGCCAGCTTGTCCAGTGTACCAATGTTTTTGCCCCTTCAGTATATCATATTCTGCTTGTTCTTTTGTGTGCACATCCGTTACACACTGACAATACCTAATAAAGAATGGAATATTCCATTTTGATCAACAGGAAAGAAAGAAAAAACATATCAGAGATGCTGTTTGGTTTCAGTGAGAGAAAGAAAGCAAGCAAGTAAACAAGCTCTTATATGTTTAACATTTGCTTCATTGAAATGGAAAAACTTGTCACTTTAAAATCTTTTTATTTATGCTCACTTGTTTAAATAATGACCTGCATTCATATTTATAATTGTTATTGTAAGTTGTCAGACCTAAATCTTTAATGATGAAATAGGGGAATTTCCACAGTAAGAAGCTTCTTGAATCATTAACTTATTTCTCAGAAAATTTATTAAAAAATGTAGTATATATTACTATGACAGTAGAAGATACTTTTAACAGTAATAAAGCAATAAAGTTAGCTGTATGTAAATGTAATGTCATTGCTTTTTAAATTAAATTTAGAATTGAATTATTACATCTTGGAGTCAATGGAAACATCATTATAACTTTATAATAATGTTTTCATGAATTTCTAATTTGTTCTGGTTTGTGACTAATCCTGGAATGAATAGAAAGTAAACATTGTGAAAAGATAACAAAAATCTATTTTATAAAAGCAGAGCAGATTCTTGGTCTGTGAGTATATAATGTATTTGCATATGTTTGTGTTGTGTGTGACTTACATGAGCCTGTGCAATTTAATGTATACTCAAATACACACATACAAATATATACATACACAATTTGAAGTTTGAAATAAAACACTGAAATAAAGCATTCCCCCTCCCACTCACATCCTTAACTGAGGAATAACATGGGCAACTCACACCCTTGACTGAGGAATAACATTTTAAATTTGGAGACAAAAAGAAATAAATTATTTTTTAAACCCTAAACAATCAGATAATTGCAAGATTTTATTGAACTTTTCAAAAGTTATTCAGTAATAAAATATTTTTTTAAAGTTTTGTTTTAATTTTGTGCAAATATTTTGGGGTCTGTCATTGAATTAAAATATACACACATACATGCAAACGTACATTCACATACAATTTGAATGACATTGAAACATACATCTGTGTCACAAGAGCTAATTTTTCTGCCTGGCAACAACTTCTGGGTAATAGAAAAGGAGTATGTGAAAATGTGCAGCCCTCTAAAGACATTTTTATGACTTCCATATTGAAACTGAATATATATTTCTAATAAATGTGGTATTATAAATGAACAAACAATTTAGATTTGAAATTAGATCATCTTGCTGTCATTGAAGTGATAGGTACCAAATTAGTTAAAGTACAATTTGAAAAATAGGAGAATCAAACACAAGTATCTCTTGTAATACAAAGATGTAGTGAAAATTTCTCGGCCTGATGAACAATTTGATGGTTTGGTCACATTTTGGGATGTGTCAAGACAAGAACTTTTCAGTAGCTGTCACAGATATTGTATACAAAAAAATTTGTTAGATCTTTCTTTAATTTAGCTAGTATTACAAGTTGATTTGTTTTATGTACAATCTGAAGTGCTTATCTTTTTACATACACATTATCTGTGATTTTCCATTAAGCATGCCAACTACAAATTTAAATGAACAACACAGAAATCATTGTGTCAGCAAAACTGTTTTTGTGAAATTAGAAACCAAGTTTGTTGCATTCACTTTTGCACAAATACCCTAAGGAAAGGTATGAATATATATATCTCCTGTCATCTATGGTTTAAATAGCATGGCAGTCTGGGCTCTTTAAACTTAGTTGGCAACCAGTCATGCAGTAAGACAACACTGAATTCAAACCCCTAAGCAATGTATATCTCTTTACTACTCCTCACAGCAGTGTTCCCTGAACATGTTCTCAGTAGTTACTATTCAAGCAAAACACCTTTGCACAAATTTAATCTTCATACAGGCTTAATGGGAATTCGGATATACCTACTTGGAAAAAAAAAGTGGTATTTGCAATCCAGCTTTATGGAGTGATAATATGAAAATTGAAGCCATGTTTAATCAGAATCAAGCACAGTGAATATGGAGGAAAAGAGAAGCCATGAACCATCTGCAGTTTAAAACACAGGGGTTGCAAATCTTATGCATTGCAAGTGTCAATGAGCAATTTGTTTAAAACCATCAGAAATATTTTCCACAAATGCTCAAGGGAAAGATATGAATCCGTCTCTTCTCCCCACTAACAAAAAGTTAAATAATAGGAGAGACTGTGCTCTGTAGCCATGGTTGGCAGCCAATCTAGAAGACAGACAATGACAAATTCAAAAACCTAATCTTGGAACACTAAGTATGTAACCCTACCAAGATACATACCAAACAACCATTGAAAAGATCAAAGGGTTCACAGTTAACAGTGGCATGGAGATTGATTGAGGTTGAATAAAAAAAAAAGAATGAATTTTTATTTAGCCTAAAAGATTATATTTTATATATATATAATAAAATAGCAGTTTCAATGTTTGAAAAATTAATTATATTATTTAAAAATAAACAGAGTACTGTATGGACAATTTTCCTGAAGAAAAGACCAAGAATCTGATATCTGTCACTAATGTTTCCGATGCCAATGAAAATTTTGTTCTTCTGTTCAACTTTTTAAATTGCCAGCTGATTAGTGCTACCTTCTTGTTCTCATCTTGACAACAGTATTCCATTTTTGGCCTTATATTCTTATATTTTTAGGATTTTCCCCAGATCAGGAAATTTTACAACAGGTTTTTGGGATTTCAATTCACACAGTGTTTTCCTTGTTTCATGTAACAGTTTTACATTTTTGTGTTAATTGCAATAATTTTTTATGATTGAATACAAAGATTTAAAGAAGTATATTAATCCAATTAAAATTTAAAAAAAATGAAAAACAATTCTTGTAAAAATTCATTATTAACCACAATTGTTTTTTTTTTATTAATATGTGTCCATAAAATATTTTATTCATAAAAGTAATTGAAAATTTTTCTAATTAAATAGTGTCTTAGTTTTATTATCATTGCATTTTTTACTTTTTGATTCAGAGCAGATTTTCAATAACTAGGAGTCCTGTTTGTTGAAAAAATACAGGACCTGTACTTAAATAATTAAACATTTAAGCAATACAAAAAGGAATTTCTCAAAATGTCATAAAATTAAATGGCTGAGGCTTGTAACAGATGTGAAAAAAATGTTTTTTTACAAAGATTTTTGAAAAAAAGAAACATTTTAAAAATAATTTAATTCATTTCTGAATAAAGTTCATTGAAATCTGACTATTATCTGATTTTTGCAAGAATTTCCAAATAAATGTATTTTTCCCCGCAAAAATTTATGGTCACAAGAAGAAAAAGAAAAAGAAGGAACCAAAATTTTCAAGGTTCTAAAAAAGATTATTAAAAAAAAAAAAAAAAAAAAAACAACTTTACATCAAAACATCCTTTGTTTTCATCTTAAATAGGTATGTTCAATAATTCAAAAAACAAAAAAACAAACAAAACAGCAGAGTATGATGAAAAAGGCTCTGAACTTAATAAAATCAAAGTTTTATTGTGAAAAAGTTTGTTATTCATAAGAGGAAAGATCAAAGAATTTTTTAATTATTTTTTAAAATTTATTCCTTTCTAACATCTTTGGAATTTTGGTTGAAAATCTTTTTTTTTTTTTTTTTTTTTTTTACATTAGCGGTCATGTAATATTAGTTTTTTTAGTGCTTTTTTTCAGTTGAAAAACATATTAATTTTGAAATTCTTGCAAAAATCAAATAATTGTTAGACTTTAATGAAACTTTAAGGACTTATTCAAAAATGAATTAAATTATTTTAGAAATGTTTGTTTTTAGAAAGTCATGGTAAAAATATTTTTTACACCCATTTACTTAATTCTATGAAAACTTGAATATGTGTATCTCTAATTTTTTTAATTAAATGCAGAAGTCTTTGAAGAATGTAAATCGAGGAGTGTTTCTACCCAAACTTTAGCTCTGAATTGTAAAATTCAAAAACCAATAAAACTAAGACATTATTTAATTAGAAGAGCTTTTAATGGCTTTTATAAATAATATATATTAAGGACATTGTTGTCTGAAGCCAAAATATTTTTTTGATGAAAAATGAATTTTTATCAGAATTGTTTTCTTTTTTAAAATTTTAAATACGAAATGTGATAAAGTTGTTAAATATTTTAAAATTAAGTTTGAATATATGTATCTCTGGAAATGCTCTTTAAAGATCTATTTTTACAGATCTTAAATTTGAAAGCTTATTACAATCTGCAAAATGTTTCTATTTTTACAATAATTTTTTAATATTGAATATTAAAATCTATTAAAACGTTTCTGGTAAAACTACGGAGGCACAATTCAAAAATAATGTCCAGTGTTTTAAGAGTTGTTTCTCCCGATAACAAGGATCCGGCCTCATAAATTGCATTGTTTCATGTCAAATTCTCTGACTGACCGACCATTATCGTCGCATTTTCAAAATATTTAATTTTCCTTTTTTTTTATATATTTCCCTAAATATTTTATTTTTATTTTTTTTAAATATAATCAATTTTTTTCTTTTTCGGTGAGAGACATATTTCAATTATTAAATGCTTCTCTTATTCTCAACAAATTTTTTTAAAGATTAAGTAATATTTTTCCAATTACATTTCATTTATATACTTTTATATACATTTATATACTTTTAAATTTATATACTTTTAAATTTTATATACTTTTAAATTTTATATACTTTTAAATTTTCTAAATTTTTCTAAAATAACTTTTGAAAAAAATATAATTGAATTTTACAAGATTTTTAAACAAATAATTTCACTTTTGCTTATAAAGTTGTCAAAAATGATTGATATGATCGATTTTACGTAAATTTTGCTGATTAAAAAAAAAAAATGAAGATTTTTAAATTAATTTTTAACTAAAATTTCGGACGTGCTAGAAAGGATTAAATATTTTTTTAAAATATTCCAAAAATACTTTGGTCTTTCATCTTAAACATTTTAAACGATAAAAAATTGTTAAATCAAGTTTGTGGCCTTTTTTTCATCAGTGTATGCTCTTTTTAGCGAAGTATTCAACATATACCTATATAAATAAAAAAAAAAACCCACTAATAAACGACAAATGTTTTGTTTGACGATATTAATTAAAGGTTTCTACTTTTGTCCATTTTTTTCAGCAAATTAGTATATTCAAATTGCTTTGTAAAACAATAAAAATATATACGGTGTCAAGAGAAAAAAATACTCATCATTTGATACAGTGTAACCCGGATATAAGAGAGTTGTCGGGACCTGATAAGTCTCTTATATCCGGGTTTCTCTTATACCCGGGTATTATATATACATTAACACAGGCTCTAATTTAGGACCAGATAAAATATCTCTTATATCCGGGTTACACTGTACTGTTTTTTTCTGGTCTCAAGTTCAAATTTACCATTCTTTGTACAGTGTAACCCGGATATAAGAGAGTTGTCGGGACCGGAGACGAAGTATCTTATATCCGGGTTTGGTCTATTATATATACATTAACACAGGCTCTAATTTGGGACCAGAGGAAATCTCTCTTATATCCGGGTTACACTGTATTTGTTTCAAAAGATGTATTGTAGTACACAACTTTGGGATTTCGCTTTTAAACTCTTAATATCCTATTGGATAAATATTACCTCAAATTATTTTAAATTAAAAAAAAAAAAGTAATTAAAAAAAAATTAAAAAATATTATAAAACAGATGCACGAAAAATAAAATTTAAAAAAAAACCCAGAGTTTACTTTAAATGCCAATTTCTTTCGAGTTTTTTTCCATACGTAAAAAAACTGAAAATCAACATTTCAGACAAGTAATTATCAGAATTTCAGAAGCCAAAAATAAATTAGTTTACTCCTTTTAAAGTCTTTCTGATCCAAATTTATTTACGTTTTCGGTTTTAGTTTTTAATACACGTCTCGTACAAGACATCTTATTCTTCTCTTCTAGTGGAGCCCCTGGAAATCTTTTTTCTTCAAATAAAAAACAAAAGAAAGAGACAAAAAAAAAGGATATTTTTATAATTCCCCTCCTTTTGTGACCCTATTTGCAGAAAATAAGTAAAAACTGACTCGTGAAATAAATAGCATTTCGAATGGTGTTTTTCGTTTTATTTCTGGTTCTGACATATTTTTTTTGTAATTCGAATGTGTAGATTTTCCTATCACAAGAGATGTCTTGTAATAGGTCTTGTTCAAGAAATTTACGTGCCATATAAGGGAGATAAATCAATGTACAAACAAAAATAACAAAATTGTTTGAAACGCTAAAATTGACTATCTTCAAAGCATCACGCAATCGCCCAAACTTACAAATACTTTTTTAAAACCTTAATCATTCTTCGCATAGAAAAGAAAAAGTCTCTGCAAACTAAACAAACAGTATTTTTATTTATTAAAAAAAGAAAACGTGATGCTTACTTTTTTCTGCGTCCGTTTAATTTTGTCTTCATCCGGGCAATGTTACATTTAGAGAAAATAGAGAAACTAAATTTTTTATCTAAATTGTTTTCGAGTTTAATTAATTTAGAAAAATGCAATGCGTAATCATTTGCAAACAATTCAAAATATTTTTCGAAGAGTGAGTGTCAAGGGAGATAAGTAATAGGAACTATCAAACATTTTCGTTAAAAAGTAAATTGATGTCTTGATTTGTTTATTATTAAATTAAAAAAAAAAAAAAAAAAAAAACACCCCATGGAATCTCTAAAGCTTGAATTTAATAGCTTCTTTTTATTTGTTTAGTTCACAAAAAATTCCATTTTTCCTACCTTAACATAAATACCAAAGTGACTTGTTTTTTTGTAGTCACCCAGCAAAAATCCGTACGTACTTGTCTCGCAAGTCAGCCAGTTATGTGACATGTACCATGCGTGATACACGCTTAGGCGATCATGTATCTTTCGATACATGACAGACGAGGCAGATTTTTTTCCCATTATTTTATGCGGTAGACCAGTTGCTATGTCAGTCCTTCTAGGGGGAGAAGAAGAATATTCATACCTTTCCTAAGGGTTAGCACGTAAGTGAATGTAATGGATTCGACTGTAATTCAAAGTCGGCTCTCCGATTCTTCAATCTGAGTCGCTATATTACTCCACCGGTTGATCTTCATTATGTGTCCTATACGTGAGGTTGTGGAATCTTCCATGACAGCCAGTTAACCCCTACTGGGAAATGCACTATTGCTGCTGTGATTTTTACCAACATCATAGTTACAAAATATATAACAAGCATTCATTGGTCAATCCCCTTCAATCTAGCTTGCTGTTTGGTCAGTTTCGACCAATCAAATCACCTCCACGCGACAGATCTGTTTTGGTGCCAACTAAATTTGATCCTGTCACGTGGTACAGCAGATTATAAAAAGCAGACATAAGTAATTCTTCGCCGCTCTTTTTTACCTGCTCGTGCATCTTAATTCCGCTGCCAAAATGTGACCCTTAAAGAACTCCCGTCTTGACTAATGTAGTCAGACATAAAAGAACTTTACAACATTTCATGCAAGTACATTCTGAACTCTTACCAACTTGTCCAATACACAATTCCAAACGTTCAACACATACTCATTCTTCTAAACTATAATTTAATAGTTAATTTAATCCTTATGAGCTCGAGTAAAAATATTTCCTAGTCTAAGAGACGTAACTCTGTCTAACCTTTCAGTTTATGTGCATGTACATCAAATACTTAATAAATTCAATTGTTATGTTTCGAATCACTATTTTGTCTTTTATTAATTGTTATGGATGGAAGATTATGAACATGCACAACTTTAAGACTTCTGATCATTCAAACCTGATATCTCTTAACATCTTCACAACATCCCAACAAAGTGTAATACTACATATTTGAAACTCCCTGGTAATCAGAATATTAACAATATAGCTTGGAAATTAAATAGTTTTCAAATGTAACTTAAATCACGCATTAAAAAACATTTTCTTGTAGATTTTCCAGACTGTTCCTCTTTCTTAATGCAAGTTAAATATTTTTATCCAATGTTAACTTATTTCATTAAATTTAGGCATCTCCCCCCAAAAATCAATACCTAAATTTAAAAAGACATTTTAAAAATGAAAAATCTTTCTTGAAGCTATTATTAGTTTTAAAATTCCAAGCTAACAACATAAATTTAATATTTCCAATAAGCAAAATAATTTGGTACATTGATTGGAATCTTTTTTTCTCCTTATCAGTAAGAAAAAAAAAATCTAAATCCGTCCATATTGATAGTTAAAAAAATAACTTGAATACAACGGATTTATTGGATTTTTTTTGGTACTTTACTTACGAAGACACTTGTTGAGAAAATGTTAGAAAATTACCAAAAAATGTTAAACTTATTAGGTACCTCTCTTATTTTTTTAATAATGCTGCATATGGATGTCTGTATTTACAAAATTCAACATTTTTATAAACACACACAAAATATCCGAAATTCTTTTAAAAATATTGGGGATCATTGAATTGTGGTGAACTTTTCCAGTTATAATTAGTAAGAGCTGATTAAATTTAATAACAATATCAGATTTAAAAGTATAAATTATTCTAATTAAAATCTTAAAAAATTAAAATAATTCTTATAAAAATTCATTATTCATTGAAAAAAATGTTTCTAAAGACATTAGTGCATAATATATTTAATTCCTAAAAGCAATTAAAATCATCTGTAATTAATGACTTACTTTTATTGCTTTTTTTATTTTAAGATTCAGGACAGATTTCTTAACTGGGGCTCCTGTTGACTAAAAATATTTGATTTAGATTCTCCCAGGAGTTGTCCTTATAACAAATATAAGCCTTAAGCAACATAAAAAAGAATTTCTTGAAATTTCATAAAAATTAAATGAGTAGGAATTCACAGATGCAAAGAAAATTACTTTTTACAGAGATTTTCAATTTAATTCATTTATTAATGAGTCCTGAAAGTTTTATTAAAATCTGAAGTTATCTGATTTTATTTTAGAAGAATGTTAGAATAATCCAGAACTTATACTGGATGCAAACCACCTGCATACAGACAAAAAAGGAATTTAGCACATGAAAATAGAAATGGGCGTTAAGATAAGATGTGTCTTCTGAGCAGACTTATTCAACCTTACAGTAAGGCTATTTCAAAGCTTAATACAAATAATCAAACTCTGGCAATGAAAGTGACACTGACCAATCACGAATGTTCCTGCCGGAAAAAGAAGATGCACCTGGAGACTATCAGATCTGCTTAAAAGCAGGTCTCCGATAACAACCATGGCAGTTGTGGGCTGGGAGGCCACCGCTGTCACCAACTATCCTGCTTCAACACCAACCAGCTACAGCTTTCATCGTCACCAAAGTTGTCACCTCGGCAAACCAGACTCACTACAGTGGCTGACTATCCAGTGTCAATACCACCCAACTACAAGCTGTTCACATCGCCAATGCCATCACCTCAGCAAACCCAACCTGCTACAGTGGTCAACTATCCAGCTTCGACACCACCTTGTCACCTCGGCAAACCACTGACCACACTAAAGCATACGAGACTCAAAACAGACATTCCCATTGCAGTCTTCACCGCAACTACGTTCCTTAGAACAGGCCTATCAGCCACGCCAATCTAACACCACCTCATCACCTCGTCGATCCACCGCTGTCATTTTGGCATACTCGACTTACTGCAGGCACTCTCTTTGCAGTCGTCACTTCCAAACCATCAGCAATGTATTTAAAAATTTGCTTCCTTAGCTATGAGGAATCTATTATTTATACAGTATATATATATATAGTACAGTATATATTTATTTATGCTATATATACATGTTTATATTATTTACATTATGATCATAACTACTGGTAGTTAATATAGTGGTTTCATAATTAAAAAAATAATGCCTTCCTATCTGTGGACAATTGGCTTTAATGGACCTCTAGTAGTCTGTTGAGGAGAGGTTTGTTTGTGCACATATATATATATATTTTATATTCAAAATATTTCATACAAGGTTTGCATATATCTACTTGTAAAAGACTTGGTCATGTAACTGCCTTTTCATTCTCGTGAATATTTTTAATTAATTTTTATTGCTATTTTTGTTTTGGGTCAAGGGGAGATAACTTGCTATAGTAATAATCAGTAGTGAAAATGTAACAAATGAATACAAAATAAAACTAAATTCAAAATAACAGTGATTAAAAAAAAAAAATTAACAAACAACAAGAGCTATAAAATGACAGTTTTCTGACCCATTATTAGTTTTAATCAATAACCATTAGAATAATTTAAAATGACCATCCCCATCTATTCAATAGCCATGATTAGTATAACACAATAAACCAGAAATAATTGACCTTATTACCCATAATGCCCAATGACTCACAGATATAGTCAAGCTACTATCTAACCTCAAGATTGCATTCAAACATGAAAGATGACTGTCGCCATTCAGTGTTTAACTCTGTGCCCACAGTACTTTATACATAAGTTTCATAAAAAAATGAATGACAAGGTAATGTAATTAAGCTTTTTATTTAATTTTTCTTGTGTTTTCTTTTCTAGACATAAAGTGTGTAAAAATTGTCTAAATGTTCTGCATATACCAGCACTTTGGCTATTCTTTTAGCCATTAATGTTTTTAATTTTTAAAAATTTTTAATTGAATATTTGTATATTTTTTATGTATGTATCTAGTGTTATAGGAATATTTTATTTTTGAAACACAGCACATTGTGGTGGTGTGCATAGTTGATGTTATTGAGTGTTAACTTTTTCTTTTTTCAAAAGTCCACAGATAAGCAGAACGTTTGGACAATTTTTACACACTTTGAGTTCAGAAAAGAAAACACTTATACAAACACAAGAAAAATTAAATAAAAATCTTAAAATACTTTGTCTATAATCTTTGATGAAATTTGTATGAAGGAGTGATTGATGTCCAAATACACAATTAAATGTAAGTGAACATTCAGGTTAATGCCCAGCTGCAGCTGTCTGTTTCATACTTCAATGCAATGTTCCAGCCACAAAAATTGTATTTAAGCAGAAAACCTGAAGATGTGCTTTTAAGAATCCACTTTTACATATGCTCTATCCCTGATATTGAGCACTCTTTCCATAAATATAGCATAACTTAAAACACTCTCTCTCATATATATATATATATATATATATATATATATATATATATATATAAAATAAATCCTAAAGAGCCAGGAACACTCTACCTAAGTTTCACCTAAATAGATCACACTGAAGATCTATTTAGGTGAAACTTAAGTAGGTTGTTCCTGGCTCTTTAGGATTTATTTTATTTATCCCAGTGTATTGAGCATTCTATGTTTTAGCTTTATTACTCGCTTGGGTTTTTTCTTTGGACAAAAAACTTAAGGCACTGGATGATTTGTTTCACCCTGTTCAGATGTTTCTTTATTTTTTTTTTCCAATTTTTTCTTCGCAGACCAATTTGTTTTGATATACTTGCAAGTTGTGCTATCCAAGTTTTTTACCAACTAAGTATTATTATTAGTATAGTGTGTGCATATGTGTGTATATATATATATATATATATATATATATATATATATATATATATATATATATATATATCTCTTACTTTCTTACTGAGTGGTTTTTATACTTGAAGGTATAACAACAAAAAAGACCAAATGTAGAAAAACCAATGTTCAAGCAACTGAAATTGACTCATGGTTTGAATTCATACTTTGAATCAGGCAACGAAAAAGAATTAATAAATATATACTTTAGCTTGAACTGCAGAATGGGAGCAATCTACTTTTCTTGATTGAATAAAGAGTTTTATTTGAAACTCTTAAAATGTTACTGACTATAACAGGCACCTGAAGAGATGGTAATGAGGCCAAATCCTTTTGATGTTATAAACCAAAACACAGATGCCACTTCAATTAAATCAATGCATAACACCTAAAAAGCCTTCTTCACAGAAATTCAGACATAAACCCATATTCATGCTAAAATTCTTTCTATGAATTATGTTGTTTTTCTGAATAAGTATAATTTCTCTATTGTAAAATGTGAGAATTTTTAGCTAATAAACATTTTAGATAGTAAATGTATCTTTACCACCACTATTTCAGCAGTTATTATAAAGAAAAATGCACATTTCCCTAAATTCTCATCTGTACCAAGCTTTTCTACTCCTTAACTTTTGAATAATGAAGATTATGTTTACAATTACATCCATTTACATTTTTTTTAATAAAAAAAACAAAACAAGCATTACATGACATCAAATACAATACAGAAGGAAATCTTTTCACATATATACATAGGTACACGTGTCCATATGTATGTACATCAATTCTTAGCTTGATAATGCTAAAAAGGTATCCTGGGTAGTAATTTAGTCAATAATTCTAAAAAAATACAGTAGATATTCTTAAAACATTGAAT
The DNA here is from genome assembly GCA_964036315.1 of Acanthosepion esculentum. NCBI lineage: Eukaryota > Metazoa > Mollusca > Cephalopoda > Sepiida > Sepiidae > Acanthosepion > Acanthosepion esculentum. The sequence goes on along the minus strand of CAXIWW010000511.1, from coordinate 168,080 downwards.
TCATATAAATATGGAAAACTTGGACCTTCATGCCCGCAAAAAAAATGGAATGTCAAAAGGACGGTTTTTCCATCAACACCACTATTATTTTAACTACCTTCCATCCTCGGCAAAAGTGGTGATTAAAGTTGGAATAAACCTACACATATGATGAAAATGAATTTATACATTTTTTTTGTTGAGAATTTACACCAAAAATAATAAACTATTATTTACAAGATTGTTTATTTACAAGAATAATTTGATATTTACAACATTCTAAAAATTATCTATATTTCTGAGATGAGGTATTGTAATTATTTACACTATTTACATGGTTTGAACTGTTGTCTTCATCTTTGTTGACATATTCACAATGTTTTGGCTGTTGCACGCTCCAGCATTCTTTAGGTGATTGGAATTTCAAACCGAACCTTTTATTGTCCTCAAGGACAGATGGCCCAGTGGATTGGTTGGATCCAGAGACTTGATCCAAAGAGATGTAAGTTCAATACCTAGCTACTACAGAGATGAACAAAAACTTGGACAGTTGGGTTAAAAGGAAGATAACTGAGACACTTGAAAGAGGCATGGCATGTGAAACTAGAATATTCTACCCTGGTGGATAAATAAAGGGTTTGATTTGGTCAAAACATTGTGAATTATTATTATTATTTACCTATTTATAAACTTTGAATCAATTGGCAATTAACCAATGTTTTGCCAGTCATTCCAATAAACAATATAAGAAATAATGTTTATTATTTTTGTTGTAAATTCTCAAAAACAAAAGAAAACCAATTAATTTTCATAGGCTTAGGTTTTATTACAATTCTAATAATTTCTATTTAAAACAATAAACAATGCCAAGTAGTGAAGGTAATTAAAATAATAGCGGTTTCAATGGAAAAACAGTCCTGTTATGACATTTTTCTGTGGCCATGCAGGTCCAAGTTTGTCAAAACCTGTTTATTGCAAAAATGTGTTGGATCTAAAATTAGAGAAGATGGTTATTTATGAATGATTTCTAAATGGAAGAAAATAGTTTCCTACAATATATGGAAACATCACAATACAAATAAATATTACTGATTCATCTGCAGCATTGTTTCCTAGGTTATCACAAAGGTGGACCATTGCAAAGTTGAATCAACTGTACATTGATAGGATACACTAAAAATTCTGCTTCCTGTGTTATCACAATGGTGAATCATTGCAAAGTTGAATCATCCACATGTACATCAGACATACTAAAAACTCAAGGGATAATGATTTCTTACAAAAGAAGTTAACAGATCTAAGAATGTAAATTCTAGAATATTAAAGTTTTGTGATGATATGGATTCCTTTATTATTTGGTCAAGCTTAGCTCAGATATTCATGAGTCTATCATGCCAAACATTGTGGTTCTGCATCAAAGTCAGAACATCATTAGAGTGGCATTGTGTATCATGACATAACTGATCAATGTAGGAGGTTGCTGGGTGAACAGATCATCTTGCACCATCACTAGATATCCAGAGCAGTAGATCACTTGCAATTTCTTGTATTACTCATCAGCAGTGTTCTGAAAAAGCACATTCTGCATTTATGTAAGATTGTAGAAATATCAGAGGTAGGTCCATAGAGCTGTGATTTCATTGGATGTTGTCTCCAAGAGATGTTAAGTATAGTTCTCAGCATCTGAGTGTAATGTTCCATCAAGCTTAAACTCTAGGGTTTTTTGTTAATATCCAAGCAGTGGCACCATACATTAACACTGTCTCTACAGTAGCTCAAAAGAATCTCTACTTGAGGTTGTCTGGTAGATCAGATTATATCCATTTTATTCAAGGAGCTTTTCAGTTGAATTTATTTTGCTTCCTAGGTATGGTAAAGTTTTGACGGATTTTATTGATTCACCTGAGTTTGTATTGAGCCTTGCTGGCTGACACCTATAAATTCAGTTTTAATGTCATTGAGTCCAACATCGTTAGCAAAATTTTCTAGATGATGTTGGAGAACTGTGACATTGGTAATGGTGTCTGCAATGATAGCTAGGATATCTGCATGGTCAATATCAATATCTGTCAACTATTTTACAAAATTGATATGAGAATCTTGGTGATAAAATAAAACTGTTAAGTCACTTAAAATATTAGGAAGACAATTCTTTAGCAGAATCAGGAGATTCAAAAACTCTCCACATAGCATTAACACAGCAGCAGGCATCATGAATCAGGTAACCAAAGAATTTAGTAAAAAAGTGGCCTGATTCAAGGCTCTGGGTAGTGCTTTGTGACCTTTGCTATCTTATCAACATTTGCTTTTTATCTACTTAGATTTATATGTTGCAAATGAAATTAAGCAGGATGAAATATTTTTGGATTTTGATGTCATTCTGTTTCATCCAAATTTAAATTTGTTTTGCTCATGTTAAGTCTTGAAAAAACACTTTATAAATTTCACTATTTTTATCCATAATGTTGAATGTGTTAAAATTACTCAACTTTTTAAAAAGAAAAATCTCAAGCTGATATTAAAAATTGCTGCAAAATATTGTTGATTTAAGATGAAATGAACTATTATGAAATCTCTAATTTGTATTTAGAAACATTGGAATTATTTTCAATTTTTCTAGTTGAATTATTCATCTATATTGCATATGATCCATTATTGTACATAATTAAGTTAATTTAAAAATTTGCATTTTATATGAATAATATTTTATGAAAATTGAAATGTGGTAGAGTCAGTACCCCATTTCCTAAAATTGGGATGGGTGGGGATGCACCGGCCCTAGATTCATGTAATTTCTGTTATAAACCCCCTTCACCAGCATGGAGTATGGAAAAGCAAGGCTTATCTTTACAAATGAACACATTGTCTAAAATAATGTTTCAGTAATGAAAATAATTTGGTTTGATTTGACCAATTTATTTTCTTTGTTTATTTTCAACAACATTAGGTCAACTAATGTTCACATTTTCGTTTCTCTATTACCCTATTACATTAGTATAAATATTCCATTCCTCCTTTCATTTGTCTTTTGAAGATCATGGTAATGTGAAATTTAAGTAGCCATCTGAATTGTGTCACTTTCTGAACTGCAATTGCTCTGACTTGGTAACCTGAGCATAGAGTACAGTTTATTATTGTTTAGGTAGGTTTCTGTCTTTTGGTCTTTTTTTTCTTAGTTTGTTTCTTTTTCCTATTTTCTTATATTGTTTGGTTTTCTTAGTTTTTGGTTTATTCATAGTTATTTTTTCTTTTCATTAATTTTTCTTTTGGTCACCTGGCAAATATTGTGGGTTTAATTAACCCACACTTTGTTTTTTTTTTGTGTATATATATATATATATATATATATATATATATATATATATATATATATATAATATATATATATATATACACACACACACACTCCTTTTTGTGGGGTGATCACTTTGGAAGAAAGGGAATTTGTCAGCTGCTGCAGTTTAATGACAGGCTCTTTGTTATGAATTGAGCTCTGTGATAGCTGGTAATGTGTATATCTTGTATATAATGCATTAAAAATTCATTTCTCCATCATGTGCACTGATGGCCTAGGGATGAGAGTCTCCAACTGATGTCAAATTGGTCATGTTTCGATCCTGGCTTGAGGCAATCACATGTCTAACCACACTGATGAGCTGTGATACAGAAAAAGGCTGTCTGCTGATGACATACATAATAAATATATATATATATATATATATATATATATATATATATATATATATATATATATGTGTGTGTGTGTGTGTGTGTGTGTGTGTGTGTGTGTGTGTAAAATTATTACTTAAATGTTATTTTTAGTGAATACCCATATTTGACTAGATGCTGTGTTTATTTATTAAACAGTATATTTATTTGCATCTACCTGCCTGAAATAAATATAGTTTAATAAACAAACAGAGCATATATATGTATATATATATATATATTTTTTTTTAAATAGTGCAGTATATATAATATTATAAAGAAGTAATCACACAAAGAATTAATCAGTAAAGTTAATGTAATTAATGGTGAAATCACTTTGCTAACAAATTTAATAAAGCATTAACTTACTAACCACTTGTTGAATGAAGCAATCCTTATGTATAATTATGATTAATTTCCTGTATGATTACTATATATATATATATATATATATATATATAAGACAAAAGGAAAACTTATCTTAGCTAACACATTTTATCCTCTGATGGACTTTATCAAGGTAAATGTGAAGATTTTTTGCAACAAAAATGACCTAAAAGTGCTGTTCAATCCTTTTTCACCTTTGATAACAATTTTTATAGGCAAAAAATTGATTTAATTATGTGGTCTTCACTTGGTACTGTTTAGACTTGTCTATTTTTGTAATTTCTAGAAAGTGATCCTTTCAAAAATATTTTACCACAAATTCCATCCTATTTTAGATACATAGATGATTCTCTATTAATATATTCACAAAACAGTTTTACTTGATCTTGTCAACAATAACATTGAACCCACAATAGATTTCAACTTTGAATCTGAGTCTAACTACACTTTACCCTTCCAAGAAAACCATGATATCAAACTAATAATGACCTTCAGTTGGAGGCTTACAGAAATTCCACCAACTAGAATGACCGTATTAATTTTTATTCACACCGCAGTAACAGGATAAAATCTGGAATAATTATAGGATTCTATTTAAGAGCACGAAGAATCTGCAGCCCCCAATATTTATACATAGCCAACACTTTCAAAAATTTCCAATATCCTCATTATTTCATCCTTAATAAGAGAAAGGCATACAAAATATACAACCCCAAAAAAGATAATGACATTATTAAGAAAAATGACAATAAACTAGATAAAAAACAGACATATAATCTTTTCTACTAATTCCTTAACATCTACTATTCAAAATAATTTATCCAATCTTAGCAATATCAAAACTATTATTGATATGATCAGAGCCAGAAATATCCATAACATTAATTCTGAAACAGGTATATATAAAATAAACTGTCACAACTGATCCTCATAAAATATTTGGAAAACTTGCTGTTTTTTTTTAAAAAATCTATGAACACAAAAGGGATCTTATACACAATTTATCAAATGCATTAGTCATATATAGAAATAAATTTAACCATGACGTTGATCTGAAGAATGCTGCTATCAAAATATAAATCTGTGCCCCAGATTTTCTGAAATATCTCCATTTCTGAAAGAGTGGCTCCTTTCCAACCCAGCATATAAAAATGTTAAAAATTAAAAGAAAATGGTTAAATTCATAACCCCCTTTTATTTAAAGTATATAATGCATAAAGTAATCATAAATTAATATAATTAAATTCAATTTTAGTTTATAAATACTTGTTGCTAAACAAAACCCTTACCCAGATGATGAAATGTGTCAGCTAAGTTTTCCTTTCCTCTTTATCTCTTTATTCATATTGTTCTTTTACAGATATATTTTTAGTTATACCTGAAATTATAACTATATATATATGTATATATATATATATATATATATATATATATATATAACAACAGATTCACATAAAATAAACTGAAAAACTTTGCTTTTATTTGAAGGATTATAATAGCCTAAAGCTAATAGGAAAAGAAAAGCCAATTTCTGTATGTAAATAAAGATTTTTGACATTTTTAAAATATTAGCACAGTTCTTCATCACTCATTAAACATTCATCATAGACAAAAAAGTTTAAATAATATAGACAAGTTTTGTTTATTTATTTTATGTAAATTTTTTTCATATCATTTGATAAGCTTAATAACATAATCATTAAAAGATGAAAGAAAGTCACCATATTGATACATATTTTTTAATCCTATCTAAGCTTTCGCCATACATAAGCTATTATCAAAGATGACAATTTCAATTTTATATATATGTAAAATGTGTATGTATATATATATATATATATATATGTTAAATGTGTATGTATATATATATGTCTGTGTTAAATGTGTATGTATATAACATATATGTAAAATGTGTATATATATATATATATATATATATATATATATATATATATATATGTGTATGTTAAATGTGTATGTATATATATATATATATATGTGTCTGTGTTAAATGTGTATGTATATATATATATATATGTGTGTGTTAAATGTGTATGTATATATATATGTGTGTGTTAATGTGCATGTATATAACATATATGTAAAATGTGTATGTATATATATATATATATGTGTCTGTGTTAAATGTGTATGTATATAATATATATATAAAATGTGCATGTATATAATATATATATATATATATATATATATATATATGTAAAATGTGTATGTATATATGTAACATGTGTATGTATATATATATATCTAACATGTGTATGTATATATATATATATATATATGTAACGTGTATGTATATATATATATATATATATATATGTAACATGTGTATGTATATATATATATATATATATATATGTAACATGTGTATGTATATATATATGTGTAAAATGTGTATGCATATATATATGTGTAAAATGTGTATGCATATATATATGTGTGTAAAATGTGTATGCATATATATATGTGTGTAAAATGTATATGCATATATATATGTGTGTAAAATGTATATATATATATATGTGTGTGTGTGTGTAAAATGTGTATGTATATATATATATGTGTATGCATATATATATGTGTAAAATGTGTATGCATATATATATGTAAAATGTGTATGCATATATATATATATATATATATATATATATATACTATATATATATATATATTATATATATATATATATATATATATATATATATAATGTAAAATGTATGTGTATGTATATATATATATATATATATGTAAAATGTGTATGTATATATATATATATGTAAAATGTGTATATATATATATATATATGTAAAATGTGTATATATATATATATATATATATATGTAAAATGTGTATATATATATATATATATATATATGTAAAATGTGTATATATATATATATATATATATATGTAAAATGTGTATATATATATATATATATATATATGTAAAATGTGTATATATATATATATATATATATATATGTAAAATGTGTATGTATATATATATATATATATATATATATATGTGTAAAATGTGTATGTATATATATATATATATATATGTAAAATGTGTATGTATATATATATAAAGTGTATGAATATATATATATATATATAAAGTGTATGAATATATATAAAATGTATGAATATATATATATATATATGTAAAATGTGTATGTATATATATATAAAGTGTTATATATATATATATAAAGTAATATATAAAATGTTTATATATATATATAAATGTATGAATATATATATATATATAAAATGTATGAATATATATATATATATAAAATGTATGAATATATATATATATAAAATGTATGAATATATACATATATATATATATGTATATATGTATGTATGTATGTATATGTAAAATGTGTATGTATTTAATATATATTCCTTGCCTTTAAAGGAGTGCCCTTTGCCGTGCTGATGTTACTACATGCCTTACTTCTTGCCTATCTCACACTGCAAATTTTTTCTAAGCTCTATACTAAACATTAAATCTGTTACGAAAAAAGAACTAAACAAAATGAACACAAAATGATCAGCTTTAAAAAAGGACTCGTAACCAGAAAAACCGAATGAAAATAGAATGTTAACAACAAATACTTTTTTTACACCCAACCCAGTTCTGCGGAATCAGAATCAACATTGAGTTTAAGCAAGCGAATGAGCCAATTGGAGTAAAGTGCCATGCAGATTTAAATTTTTCCCACTTGTGACAAATGCAGCTATCGATTTTTTTTGCATGCTAGTTAACATTCGTGTCAGTCAGCTGTTGGCCAATAGAATCTTCCTGCCTATTCGTGGCAGCCAGCTATAGGTTCATACTCTGGGCAGTAGAAAATGGTTTTAAACTACATGAAAACTGCCGTAGAAGCATGAAAAAATCAATTATTTCCACTATCGATGGGAGTTGGCAAATGCAAAGTTGGTCTTGGCCTTTAAATCCATAAAAAATTGCGGCTGTGCATTCGTTACACACACACGCACACATCCTGCCTTTATATATATATATATATATATATATATATATATATATATATATATATATATATATATGCAATTTTATATATATATTATTTATACATACATACATGCATGCATGTTCACTCATTGGAGCTCACATAAACATTTGTGAACAGTGTGGGACTGGGTATATATGCACATCCATGTTGTTGTTGCATACATACGTACACATGTATGTACACAACGACACATGGATGTGCATATGGATGTGCATATATACCCAGTCCCACATTGTTCACAAATGTTTATGTGAGCTCCAATGAGTGAGTGTGCGTGTATGTATGAATGGCATTCCTATGACAATTTTTCCTCTCACTACCATAAAAATACCAATATACCCAACCATATATAAATCCAAAATTTAAAAGTTAATCATTTTGTCTGACAATTGCAAATAGCGTGAAACCCAGGGTATCACACACACACATACACTAAAGAGTGCTGAGAAGTTCTTGACCAGATTAAAAATACACTAAAATATAAAGAATGTATGCATGGAGTAAAAAAACAAAACAAAAAAAACAAACAAACAAGTGAACACAGTTTATGTATTGAAAGACTTTTATATAAAAGAAATATGAATAAAAAAGAGGAAATACATTATTTACATTCAAACTAATGTCTTCATCTTTGTCATTCTTATGACATTTTGCCCATCTTCAGGTGTCTGTTGATCTGGGAAACCTCCAGAGAATTTTAAACTGAACCCGTTATTTAATATATGGGGATAGACTGTTCTTGTTCAGCTGTCTGTGTCTAGACACATCTCATTCTTTTTAGTTATTGTTTGCTCTGTTTTCACTGAGTCTAAGACAATCCAGTGATTGAACTCACAGTTACTATTTCACCAAACTTACAAGCCAACACCTTAATTCATCAGGCTATTTCCATGTAGCTTTGTGGATTGAAGCATTGGTTACCATCAGAAATTAAATAAATGGTTCAGTTTGAAATTCCCTGAAGGTCACCATATTTTACTGCTTATAACATGCGTTTTGTTTCCTATAAAATATGTCTCCAAAAGTCACCCTGTATCCTATAAATCAAAGGTAGAGATGAGAGTTAAAATTTTGGGGTGTGCAGTGAGTGTTAGCTCTTCAGTTACATCCAATTCTGAGACCTTGAAAGTAAAACAAGTCCAATGTTTCAAAATTAAATTAACATTTTGAAAGAAACTATTTATGCAGTTGGGATACAGGAAAAAAATTCCTGCTACAGTAACAACTGCTGAAGTAACACCTTTCTTCCTTATATCTTAAATTACTGGTTTCAAAGCAGCATCATTTATAGCAGACAATTTAAGAATAATGCTACTCTATACTATACGTTCATTAGCACATGCTGGGTATTTTTGTATGATTAAGTAATCATACTTATGGTATTTACAGTGCCAAATACTGCCAGGCAAATACACTAGACTACCAACAACTGAAACAGCCATTTTTATCGTCACTGACAACGATGCACCATTAAACATTTTCATCATCTGTGGAGTGGTGTCTATGTCTGTACTAATATTGTTTTAAATTTTAACCAAACCTTAAAACAAACCTAATTTCATGAGAACATTACTTTCAGTAAATTGTGATAATCTTGTCAAGATTACCAATAATGAAGATTTTCAAGCTATGATTCAGCAGTATGATAAGCATTACTGTATGTTTTAACCTACACATAAATTAAACTTAGCTTTATTTCTGTATCCAAATTTATATGGATCTAATTTAAAATTAGTGCTATGTCCTGGTTTGTGATGAAGTTGTCATGATTAGTGAGGACTTCAGGCTTCAGTAAGGTTAGGTTTCAGTAGTATTAGGCACTAACTTCTCTTATAATTATTACATTCTAAATAGTTACCATAAATTTGGTACTTCTCGGTCTGTGATAAATTTGTCATGATTAGTTAGGTTTTCATGCCCAGTAGATAAAATTGGTGATAATGGGGAAAAGCTATTAAGTACAAGGAAAAAGTTTTCTTTCCAATTTCTTCCTTCAAAATTCTTTTGGTAGGATCTAATGCATCAGAGTGTCTTATAAGCAGTGAAATATAGTACCTTGATTGGGAGATACCCGAAGAAGGCCAGAGGGTAAAACAACAGAAACATTGTGATAACAACAAAGACAAGGATATTAGTTCAAATGTAAATGCTATTAACTCCTTATCCCAGAAATTTGAATGGAGTAAACTCACTCTTTTTGTTGCTACAATTTCATTTTACAGAATTCTTTGTAGAACAGATCAGCTAAAATTTTCCAAGAATAAAAATAATGAAAAACTCAAAGTTCAGTGTGTGCTGGATGTGGCAATTGCATTAATCTTGCCACTATGCGCATAAGGATCTTTCTTACTGACATTTCTAATTTGACAATTGTGATTGAAAAAAAAAACAAAAAACAATTCAAAGCATGCATTATATGATGCTTAAAATGTGGATGGAAAGATTAATCTTGAAGGATTAATCATTATCTGGAAAGTGGACATTGAAGGATTTTTCTTGCTGCCAATTTTTTTTTTTTTAATCAATTCTCGCCAAGCAAGGCAATAAATAATGCCACTAAAGTGTATAGGGCTACTCAGAGTGAAAGAAAATGAGAAAGAACTGGAAACCTAATCCTAAACAGGAAACAAGGAATGAAACTCTTCTCCTGTTAAAAAGACTGAGGAGGAGTGTGAACAGGGGAATAGGCAAACCTATCTACTATGATGTTTGGCATATTAGTTGAAAGTCCCAGGAAATGGTAGCACCACAAACCTAACAGTGAAATAGCATCTCTTCAAAATTACTATAAATGTGTTCCTGAGATATGAAAAAAATGCTGCTCTGTAGATGTCGTAATATAAAATGTTTTTTCTATTGTTTTTTAAGAACCCTGAGAAAAATAAGGATGCACAGATTTCATAATGGAAAAGCTTTGTTCCAATATAGCAGCATTTCTCAACCAGTGTGCCCAGGTGCACTAATGTGTCCTGATGTGTAATCAGCTGCACCCAAAGATAACAGAAGAGTAATTTATGAATTAGTTTTACATTTAAAGAAATCTCTATTTTTTTTTAAGGCGGCGGAGACACCAAGCACATAGCTTCCATGTCTAAGTCTTTGTCATTTGAATCTTTAAATTGGATGCTGAATATGGAAAGTGTGACACTGAATTCTGAAGATGAATTGGGATAGCCAAAGATGCATTCTCAAAGTATTAACAGACAGAAAAATATTGTTAAAAACAAAGAAAACAGTACTGAATGGTTATGCGATGTCTGCCCTCCTTGAATGTTGGACAATTTCCTTAAAGATAAGGAAGAGACTTGAGGCAACAGAAATGTGGTTCTACAGAAGGATGCTGAAGATACCTTGGACTGAACATGAGCAATGATGAGATTTTAGAGAAAATGTAAACAAAAAGGAAACTTATACTTAACATCAGGAAGTGGCAGTTGGAATTTCTGGGGCACATAAGGAAAGAGGGCTCGGAAAATCTGATACTCACAAGGCAGATTGAGGGCAAGAGAGATAGAGGAAAGCAGTACATAACATTTGATGAACATAAGTAAATGGATGGCAGAGTATGGTTTGGGAGAAATAACAAAAGACAAAATTTATTAAGAGCTACAAAGGACAGGAAATTGTGGAGAGCTATAATTGCTTATGTTTTAAGGGGGCACAGTATATAAGGAAGGAGGATAATCCTTCTCTTTTGTCTTCCTCAAGGGATTTAAATCGGTCATTATCAGTCATGTTTAAAAAAATATAGCAGATTCTACATAAATCCCTTTAAATGAAAACTGCATGACTTTCTTTGGGAATGCTAAGCCAAAATTACATATTTTCAAATTTCATGATTAATTTTACCATAATCAAATTTAAAGTATAGTTTTGGTTATTCTACAAGTGTGCCCTAAAGTCAAAAAATTACGAAACACTGCAATATAGGTTTAAATATAAAGGTTTTCCTTCAGTAAGTAAACATGTATTAAGCATTCCAGAGATCTTGAAAGTGGAAACTTTCTCATCTATATATGTCCAAAAGGTATCATTTGCAGCAGGAATTAAAGAGATATTACTATTAACATGGTGTTTGATATTTTTAATGCAAAAATGTATTCTTTCAGGGTTAAATTTCAGACAAAACATTCTTGCTATATGTTTTACTATATTAACATGTGAACTTATAGAAAAAAAAACTACTCAGATTACATGATGAAAAAGTTTCTCTCTGGTATGTATTGTCATATGCTGTTTGAGATTTGAATTTCTTGAAAATGCTGCACTACAGATCTCACAGTGGAAAGGTTTCTCTCCAGTGTGTGTTTGCATGTGTTGCTTCAGAGCTGAATTTGAGATAAATCTAGCTTTACAATTCTCACACTGAAAAGGCTTTTCTCCAGTATGTGTTAACATGTGTTGTTTGAGATATGGCTTTTTGGAAAATCTATTTCCACAAATTTCGCAGTGGAAAGGCTTCTCCCCAGTGTGTATTGCCATATGCTTTTGGAGACTTGTATTCTTTGAAAATGCTGTATTACAGACATCACACTGAAAAGGTTTTTCTCCAGTATGTGTAAGCATGTGTTTTGTCAAGGTTGATTTTGCAACAAATTTGCCTCCACAAATCTCACAGTGGAAAGCTTTTTCTCCAGTGTGTGTCACCATGTGTCGTTTGAGATGTGAACTTCGGGAAAATCTATGCCCACAAATTACACAGGCAAATGGTTTTTCTCCAGTATGTATTACTATATGTTTTTTAAGGTTACTGTTCCGAGCAAATGTTGCACCACAGATCTCACAATGGTAAGGTTTCTCACCAGTGTGTATTCGCTGGTGCTGTTTTAGGAGTGAATTCCGAGAAAATGAAGTTCCACAAGTCTCACAGTGGAAAGCTTTCTCTCCAGTATGTTTTAACATGTGCCGTTTGAGGTTCGAATGCTTGGAAAATCTATATCCACAGATTTCACAAGGGAAAGGTTTCTCTCCAGTGTGTCTTAGCATGTGTTGTCTCAGGGTTGAATTCCAGACAAATGATGCTCCACAAATCCCACAGTGGAATTTTTTCTCTCCAGTATGTGTTAACATGTGTCGTTTGCGGGTTGAAACTTGGGAAAATCGAACTCCACAGATTTCACAGTGGAAGGGTTTCTCTCCAGTGTGCATTCGACTGTGTTGTTTGAGGTGTGAATTTGAGATAAACGTAGCTCCACAAGTTTCACAATGGAAAGATTTCTCTCCAGTATGTATTAACATGTGCTGTTTAAGACTTGAATTCTGTGAAAATCTATTTCCACATTCTTCACAGCAGAATGGTTTCTCCCCTGTGTGTACTGCTGCATGCCGTTTGAGATGTGTATGACAAGAAAATATGGCTCCACAAATTTCACAACGAAATGGTTTCTCTTCTGTATGCATTCTGATATGTCTCTCAAATTGAGAGCCAGAAAAAGTTTCAAATCCACATATTTCACAGGGTAAAGATTGTTTTTTTTCATCCATATTTATGTTGGCCTTTTGATTCTGCCAAGACTGAAGCTGTAAAAACAAAATAAATAAACTAATCATGCAATAGTAACTAAAGAAGAGCTACTATTCAGAATAATTAAGTATTATTAACTCTTTGCCTGTCCAGGGCATTTTTGTGTGTACTATCCAAATGTTCATGCTTGTTTTCAGATTTATAACTATTGCAAGGCAACTCAGCTTATTTGGCAAATAGAATGTGCTGATATACAGTGTTTCATACAATAAAAACATACAAATCTTAAGTCATTTACACTAAGCTCTTTGCATCACATGATGCACATGTTTTTATTATGCGAAACAGTATATATCAGCATATTCTCTTTAACAAATAAGCTGAGTTGCCTTGCAGTAGTTATAAGTCTGAAAACAGGCAAGCATCCTGTGCTCATATGTAATGCACAAAATATTAGATTAGGCCTTTCATCAGACATCCTGTTCAGTAGCAGACTCATTTCCTAAGTGTCCTTAGTTTCACCACTCTTAAAATCAAGGCTTGTGTGCACCACATATGATACATGGATGTGGAAATCACATGTCCTGTGCATCGTATATCATGTGCAGGATAGGCAAAGGGTAAAAAAAAATGTAATACTTTTTTTTCAGGCATTCTAATTTTCTTTTTTTAGACATGTTGCTCAACTCTTGAACTTCCATTATATCATGTGTTCATTAAAAAATGATGTGTAAGATGCTATCTTGAAGAAATGTGAGATTATTTAGAGTTTGGGGCACAAGGAAAGGAATACAGAAGGAATATGAAATCTAACAAGATATAATATTTTTTTAATCATTCCACCCAAGCAATGCAATAAAGCCACTAAGATCCACTGGGTGACCAAATGTGAGAGAATATTAAAAAAAAAGAAATCATTATTAAGGAGAGAGACAACAATAAATGTTTCTATTTTTTAAAACTTCACTTTGTCAATTCTAATGCTAAATGTTACCAATCAAATGTTACTGAAAAATGCTTATAACTTATATAAAGTTCTCCAAGCTCCTTGCAAAAGCAAATTCTTCCATTTGAATCTGACCTTGCTTAAAATACTGGATCCACACCTGTATAAGCTTTTTTTAAAATCATTTCACCATAAGCAAGCCAATAAAACCCTGACACAATGGATTACTGAGTGTAAGAGAATATGAGAAAAAGAAAAACATTATTAAGGAAAGAGAACAATAAAAGAACAGGAATTAAAACAGAAGATATCGATTGACACTGCATTTAAATTTTTGAAGATCAAAGTTAACTGGAAAGCAATAAGCCAGAAGAGAGAAGTATGTATCATGTGTATCAACCATACTCATGCAATTTTACAGAAGGTCTCAATATTTTGGTTAAATACTATTTAAAAACATCTGAATAGCTAACTTATATGAAAGTATTAGTTTTTAGAATGTTGTAAATATAAAATTATTCTTGTAAATAAACAATCTAATATATAGTGTTTAAAATTTTTGTCTCAAATTATCAAAAACAAAAAATGTATAAATTCACTTTCATCATATATTTAGATTTTATCACAATTCTAATCATCACTTTTTAAAAACAATAAACATTGCCTAGAAGTGAAGGTAGTTAAAATAATAGTGGTGTCAAAGGAAAAACCGCCATTTTGACACTCCGCTTTTTTGCAGGTATGAAGGTCCAAGAATGCCAAATTTTTTGCTACACCTTAAAGTTTTGTTAGCTAAGCCAAATATATAAACCAAATGTATATAAAAAGGAATAATTCAATAAAAAATGTAATCAAATAAAGAATAATAATTACACTAAAATGTGAAACAGCTTTGAACTCAACAATTTTTATCATTTTCCTCCTATACATACAAGGAACTCACTTTCCAAAAGGCCATGTACCATATTTCCCCTAAATAGATAACTTTTCTCACCAGAATCTATCTTAAATATTTATAAGTCTACCATTCATCCTTTCTTTGAATATTGCTGTCATATCTGGCCTGGTGCTTCTGTAATATATTCAGAGATTCTTGACAAAATCAAAAAAAAAAAAAAAAAAAAAAATCTGCCATGTTATTGGTCCTGACCTGAACTTCAGTCACTTTCCCACCTCCATAACGTAGCTTGCTTGTGTCTTTTCTATAAATACTTTTATGGTAACTGTTCTGATGAACTTTCTTCTATGGTACTTAGACTTTAATTAATTTGTGAAGTATCAGATTGGTGGCAAGGTCTCATCATTTTATAGTTGAAATGGCTAGATGTAATTCTAAGTTCAATGCTAAGTTTCTTCTATCAAACTTGTTACTTGTGAAACTATTCCTGTTTCTTGCTTCCAAGTCAATTTTGATCTCCAAAAATGTAAATGCAGTGTCAATTGTTATCTTCTGTCATCCTAATTCTTATTCTTTTGTTGTTCTCTCTTTTTAATAGTGATTTTTTTTCCTCATATTCTCTAACATTCAATGCCCCTTGCATCTTAGTATTGCTTTACTAGGGTTGAAATGTTTAAGAAAAAGAAAAAAAAGAGAAGGCATAAAAATATCTACATTTTCACAGTTAAGTTTACATAAAGTCTGGTGAATTTACTGGTGACATGCATGACCCTCATTTTGACAGTATTAACAAATAAAACACTTACATTTACAGTAAATTTTATTGTAAGTATAAATGTGATATAATTGTTTCACTGATAGAGGTTTTATGGCGAATCAATGCCGTTATGAGATTTCAGATATTTATTGTGCAACTTAGTCTGGCACAAGAGAAAGAAAAACCAAGTTGGGAGAGAATATATATTCTTGAAAATCAGCTTTGGTTGCACCCCTCCCCCACAAAAAAAAAACTATCGTTTATTTGTAAATGTGTTTTTCATCAGAATATATAGTTTACGAATACTTTAAAAAAATCCTCCGTGATTATCACAAGATAAATTAGATTGCCCCGTTAGAACAATGGTCAGTCAAAGAATTGTGTACATTGGTTCTTAATACTAAATTTGTTTGAAATTTTTGCAAAAGCAAATCTCGTACTCTCACGAGGGATGCGTAATTCTCGTTGGTGTGATTTAAATGGTGAATGGGTCGTCGATTGTGGAATTAAAACGCAAACAATTAAGGCTGAAAGGTTCATGGTTGGATTAAGACGGAATTACAAATTGTCTGATATCTGGCCGGATTTTGAGAAAGGGATCATGCTGAGGTATTAAGTACGAAACTTCATGTTTGGCCCCGTAAATATTGTTATCGGACAGAATTAGCATTTATCTCGACATTTGAAAATACAAAAATAACGAAACTAAATTACCGCCACAGCGAAAAGACTTCGAATAGAGAAGGAAGTTGTTTTTGCTATTTTTTTTTATCCCTCATTTCAACCACATACAGAAAACTGTGCTATGATGCTGTTGCACACCCAATGTAATTGCATATTTCCATAACCCTGAGGAACTTGGGTGCATAGTAAAATTCGACAAATCCTTGCAAAGAGAAAAATGAGATGATGGATGATTACTTTGCAAGCCTTATGAAAAAGTTTTTAATTTTCATTTTCCCCGTCAGATCACCACGTTTATCTGTTTCCCTTAAAAATATTATTATTAGTTTTTGAATTTGTATTAAAATTAAATGGAAAACACCTTTCTTGACTGAGAAAATTCAATATCATAATGTAAATTTTTGCGCGGAAAGTAATAATGGTGGGGTGCTAAAAGTCAAAGTGTATTATTTCTCTGATAAGGTTTTTTTCTTAAACACTCAACAGTAACATTTTAAATATTCCATTATAAAATATTTAACAAGATAAAATCTGAATCATAGCAAAAACAACGAAAAAAAAAACCAAAATGAATGAGTTGACAAATAAAAAAGAACCTTTTTCAACAAAGTAAAAATCAGTTGTATTTTATTTTTACGACTTACCTTCAAACCAGGGAATGTAATCATAAAAAAGAAAAACAAAGAGAGAGAGAGTAAGTAAATGGAAAAAGTTATTTTTTTAGTTAAGACCGACAAAGTAATTTAATAAGGTGTAGGTATTGCCTTGGTTCAAGTGAATTCTATAATTTGGTTGAAATGTTCGTTACGATTTCTCACTGCCGAGCCACCCAATTTCGGTATTATTCGTTAATTCATGACAGAAATATTGAAAATATGTTGGAGAGTAAACAAACACAAAAAGTAGAAATTTAAAAAAAAAAATGCTTTGCTTCACAATGTAATGAGAAATTAACCGGTGTTAAAAATAATTTTGTACCTTCCTTCTAAAAGTCCGTTAAGTCTTGCTTGTCAGAAAACATTTTTGTAGTGGCCATTAATAAAAATACTTTCAAATAAAACGAAGACATTATTATACATATTTATTAGAAAAGTTTTTCCATTTCGCATTGGAAACTAGCGTAGTGATTTTCATCATTTTCTATCATAAAAGCGGAAAAGCCAGTAACAAAAATTTGTACTTTTTCTGGTTGAGGAATTTGTGAAACTGTTTACAGTTTACAACACTTTATCAGAATGTGTGCCAAAAAGTTAACTTGTTGATCTCATTCCCTCTCTGAGGCACCACTATAGGTATTCATTAGTGTATCTGTGATATACTAATAACTTAACACACCATAAATAAGATACACATGAAAATATTGGCTACTTGGAGCTTCATGTTTACAAAAAAAAAAAATAGAGTGTCAAAAGGACAGTTTTTCATTTTATTATTTTAACAACCTTCATTCCTCAGTAATTTTTATTGTTTTAAATTAAAAAGTGATGATTAGAATTTTAACAAAAACATATGAAAGTGAATTTATAAATTTCCTTGTTCTTGAGAATTGACAACAAAAATAATAAACACTATTTATTTATTAGATTGTAAAAAAAAGGCAGATTAATTAATAGAATTATAATGGGTCATTTAATCTTTAAATAGCAGGAAAATGTTGCATGACTAATGTCATATTCCTCAAGCTTTTTTATATCATGGCACCCTTGAACTGAAAGTTAAATTTATACGGCACACTAAAATTATGATTATCAAAAACAAAGTATACTTTTTATTATTTATTTATTAACACAAAAAAACAAAAACAATTTATTATAAATTATAATAAAAAGATAATAATTAAATTTCTTAAAAAGACTTATATTTATTTATTTTTCTGTTTATTATAACTTAACATTTAATGAGATATCTGGGCTTGACATTTTTTAGAATATCTGCTTTGCAAGATAAAATGTGTGGGGACTAAAAAACCAGGGACACCGAAAAGGAGTAACTTGCCCCTGGGCTTTTTCCCGTACACAACTAGCCAGTGGCAGACCCTTTTTCTTGACCATCTAACTTAGAGGAGATAATGACATTTCCACCAGTCGTTGAGTCCATGAACTTTGTTGTTTGTCTTACTCAAGTATGTCTTCTTAAATGTTTGTCAACATAAAAATAAATGTGTTAAATGTATTTGGGCTCAGCTCTCTTTATTTTGTAATGTATTTCTATCCATGTTCAGTTTGATGGATTCGCTAATACGATGTACGTAGATGGTAAACCCCATTAAAACTAACAGGTGGTGACCCCAACTAAGAAAATGAACACTCACATTAGTATTAACTTATGTAGAATGTCAATAGCGTTTTTTTTATTGATAGAATAAGAAGAGAACTGCGTTTTTGTTGCAGGCATTTCTTGACAGGAAAATTTCGTTTCCATATTGGCCGCCTGCCTTTTCCCCCCAGTCATACTTGGCGCCTGACAGGGAATGGGCTGATTGAAATGGCTGCGTCATGCTCTGTCCCTGTCCTCTCTCTCCCTCCCTATGATACTACTGTTCTCTCTCTATCTCTCTCCTGCTACTGTATCGAAGCCGGCGACCACGTGTGGTACAAATAAAATAAAATACAAATTTAAAATGGCGGCGCCAGCTTTCAACCTAAACGCTTCGTTGGTACGTGACGACCCTGCCTTGTTTTTTGCGCAACTTGATTTATTTTTCAAGCAAAAAGCAATAACTGACCAGGCAGAGAAGTTTTGCTACGTGGCGTCCATCTTACCTCAGGACACAATTACCGAGGTATGAGAAATAATTAATCTCTCCACCTACGGAGAAGCCTTACGAGGTGCTAAGAGAGAGAGTAACAACTTCTGTGACAGCTTCCACGCACAGGCGTATTTCACAGTTGTTGGAACAAGAAACTCTAGGGGATAGCAAGCCATCATAATTTTTAAAACGGCTACAGAAATTGGCGGAGGGAGCGATGGATAAAAGCATCGTTAAACACATTTTCCTCCAAAGAATACCAACCCAATTTAAGGTAGCTATTGCCGCACAGGACGAGTCCACGCCTGTCGAACAGCTGGCTGTCATAGCAGACCATATAGCAGACATATTGTCCACCTAGTCGTCTGCTATATCTAGCGTGCAGACGTCAGATAGGGATGACCTGCTCGCGAAACTAATGGAGGGACAGAAGCGGTTGGAAGCGGAAGACATCGGCAGACTTACGCTTAAGTAGAAGCAGGGACAACGGAGCAGGGATACCCGCAGCCAGTCTAGGGAACGAGGGCAGGAGAAGGCGATTTGTTGGAAGCACAAGAGGTTTGGCGAGAATGCAACTTCTTGTGTTCCACCCTGCAACTATAAGGGGCAGGGAAAAGCCTAGACCGACAGAAGAAAGCGGCATCAACTGTCGGTGCATCCCGCTCTGGCCGCCTACTTTACGTAGTAGATAGATATACAGGCATGTCTTTTTTAGTAGATAGTGGGGCACAGGTGTCCCTCATTCCTGCAACATCAGCTGACAAAAATCTCCTCCCTGTAAATTTACACTCCGAGCCGTAAACGGTTCGTTAATACACACATATGGGGAGAGGTGTATGGACCTCAACTTGGGTTTACGCAGGTCGTTTACTCACGTTTTTATAGTTGCTGATGTAAACAGTGCTATACTAGGTACTGACTTTCTGCAAGCGTTTGGCCTTGTAAATATGACAGGCCAGTGTCTAAGGGATCCAGACACACAACTTGCAACGTGTGGTGTGGTGAAGGCTGGTACGTCGTTATGCCCACAAGTGGCACATGCAAACCAGGATGATGCTTTCCTGAGACTATTAAAGGAATATCCTTCAATATCTGTCCCCTCCTTTCATAAGGAAGTTTTGCCACATTCCATAACACACTACATAGAGACAAAAGGCCCACCCATCCATAGTAAAGCTATGCGCTTAGCACCAGATAAGACAAAAGCTGCGAAAGCAGAATTTCAGCAGATGATGAAGCTTGGCATAGTTCGCCCTTCAAAGAGCGAATGGGCTTCGCCTCTTCATCTAGTTAGTAAAGGCCCTAACACATGGCGTGCATGTGGAGACTATAGAGCTCTGAATGCTGCTACCAAACCGGATAGATATCCTGTCCCACATATCCAAGATATAACGGCAGTGGCCCAGAATAATAAGGTTTTCACAAAATTAGACCTAATTCGGGCATACCACCAAATACCTGTGGAGCCTGATCACATTCCCAAAACGGCCTTTACTACGCCGTTTGGAATCTTTGAATTTTTACGTGTTCCGTTTGGGTTGCGGAATGCAGCACAGACATTCCAAAGGTTTATAGACCAGGTTTTGCGCGACTTGCCGTTTGTCTGTGCATATATCGACGATGTCCTCGTTGCGAGCAGAAATATGCAGGAACACATAGACCATGTGCGTCAAGTGTTCGAACGCCTGAAACTATATGGGGTAGTTTTAAACCCATCGAAGTGTACCTTCGGTCAATCTGAAGTTATATTTTTGGGACACCACATTTCAGAGAGGGGAATTTCCCCATCGCCGGAGACAGTCAAGTCTATCCGAGATTTCCCTATTCCTGCTACAATGAGACAGTTACGTCAATTTTTGGGGCTAGTAAATTTTTACCGTAGGTTTCTCCCTCACTGTGCCCAAGTACTTTTGCCATTGACAGGTATGTTGACAAATGTGAAGAACTGTAACATTGCATTGTCGGAGGATGCAGTAACGGCATTCAACAAGGTGAAGGCAATGCTGGAAGACACCGCCAAGTTATCTCACATTCAACCCGATAGTGAACTTTGCCTGGCGGTGGACGCATCGGCAACTGGAATTGGAGCTGTCCTGCAGCAGAAATGCAACAACGACTGGCGACCCATTTCTTTCTTCCCCAGAAAATTGACAGACGCAGAAACACGCTATAGCACATTCGCAAGGGAATTGTTAGCCTCATTCTCTGCAGTGCGACATTTTCGTCAATTCCTGGAAGGGCTGCAGTTTTATATACTAACGGATCACAAGCCTCTATTAGGCGCCTTGCAGTCTTCCTAGGACAAATACTCTCCCCGAGAGATTCGACAGATGGACTACATACTCCAGTTCACTTCGGATGTCAGGCATGTCAAGGGAACGGACAACATCCCAGCAGATACCTTGTCACGTGGAATAAATTCTTTCACGTTGGGACCTTCCATCGATGCCAACACATTAGCAGGAGAACAAGAAAAAGATGAGCACCTGCAAAATCTTCTGCAGAATGATGCAACATCATTGCAGTTGGTGAAAATTACTCACCCTACCAGTCACAAGAAAATAGTATGTGACATCAGCACAGACAAACTGCGCCCATATGTCCCAGCATCCTTACGGAAAGACATATTCGGTGCAGTACACGGATTATCACACCCGGGTGCAAATGCATCCATTCGCTTGATGACCGACCAGTACGTCTGGCCAAGGATGAAAGCAGATGTGAGAAAGTGGACGAAGATGTGTGTGAAGTGTCAAAAGGCCAAGGTTGGCGTGCACCTCCAGGCACATTTCCAGTGCCTGATGAAAGATTTAAGCACATACACATTGACATCACCGATCCATTTCCCACATGTGAGGGTCAATGCTATCTGTTGACCTGTATTGACAGATTTTCGCGGTGGTT
Organism: Acanthosepion esculentum; assembly: GCA_964036315.1. Classification (NCBI taxonomy): domain Eukaryota; kingdom Metazoa; phylum Mollusca; class Cephalopoda; order Sepiida; family Sepiidae; genus Acanthosepion; species Acanthosepion esculentum. The sequence goes on along the minus strand of CAXIWW010000511.1, from coordinate 145,540 downwards.
CGAAGCACTGCCGATGCCAGATATGACGGCATACACCACAGCCAGAACATTCCTTGTCGGATGGGTAGCGAGATACGGTGTCCCAGAGAATGTGACAACAGATAGAGGCCGACAGTTCGAGTCCGAACTCTTCCATAAACTATCAGCACTCTTGGGCACCAGGAACATCCACTCTACTGCATACCACCCACAAGCAAACGGTGCAGTCGAGCGATGTCATCGCAGCCTAAAAGCCTCTTTACGTGCGGTGCTTACCAGTAATGCAAAGTGGAACATCTTCCACTAATATTGTTGGGGCTGCGCACCGTAGTAAAGAGGGATATGGATTGCTCAGCAGCAGAAGTGCTGTATGGTACCACATTGCGCCTGACAGCACAATACTTTTTCGACGCACCAGAGAAAGTGTGGGATGTTGCATCATTTGTGGATAGGCTGACCAAAAATATGGCCAAGATGGCATATTCTCCTTCAGGCATTAAAACATATGTACCCAAGGCCCTAGAGACATGTAGACATGTATTTGTCCGGGATACAGCTAGGTCGCATTCCCTGCAACCACCGTATCGCGGCCCCTTTAAAGTTACAAAGAAGTGCAACAAGTTCTTCAGCGTTCTTATAAAGGATGAAGAACAAAACATCTCCATCGACAGGCTAAAACCTGCAACGCTGGAGGATGCTTACTTAGAGGTAGCACCCTCACACTTGATGCCAGTGGAAATGACACTGGAAAAACGCCCTGAAAAAAAAAAAAACACGTTCAGGCAGACAGGTAAGAGGGCCTGCTCATTTAAGGGACTTTGTCTCCAGATAAAAAAAAAAAAATAAATAAAAATAGATATAAAAATAAAAAAATTTAAAAATGTATATTTTGCTTTCCTTTTCGGTGGTTTCCCTCATGACATTCAATTTCAGATACTCTGTATTTTTTTTGGGGGGGGGGGTGTTGTGGGGACTAAAAAACCAGGGACACCGAAAAGGAGTAACTTGCCCCTGGGCTTTTTCCCCGTACACAACTAGCCAGTGGCAGACCCTTTTTCTTGACCCTCTAACTTAGAGGAGATAATGACATTTCCACCAGTCGGTGAGTCCATGAACTTTGTTGTTTGTCTTACTCAAGTATGCCTTCTTAAATGTTTGTCAACATAAAAATAAATGTGTTAAATGTATTTGGGCTCAGCTCTCAATTATTTTGTATTCTATCCATGTTCAGTTTAACTGACAAACTACCATTTCAAGTGTCGTCCTCCTAAAAATAAATGCGGTAAGCATTTTTAGGGAATTTTAAATTTGTTTTTATGCCTACACTTGAAGATAAGCTTGTTTCATTGGTTTAATAATTGGTTAGCATTTGTGTACTTGATTATTGTGATTTTTTTCTTTATAGACAGATCGCATCTGTCCCAGAAGTTGTTGGGGGTTCTTGACTGATAGATTATTTCCAATTTGATTATTGGGGTGAGGTTATTATCTTTAATTTTCTGATAATGCTTGGATAGAGTGGTTTGGTTTCTTAGGTCAATATTTGAGAAGGAATGTTGGTGGGTGAATAGTCTGTTTCCAATTTCCGGCAGATATTTCTATGTATGTCTTTATGTCCCTGGTGTTTTCTTTCAGGGAAAATGGTAGCCTGGTATACAATGTTTTTCGAATTACATTTGCCTCTGACTGGATAAATGATTCTGGTTTTACAGTTACAAGATGGTTTTAGCCTTTCTGATTTGCCACCTTAAGAGGCTTTTAATATTTGGCTGTTGTGTGTACTAATAATGTTCTGCATGTTTCTGGTGAAAGAGTAGCCAATCTTGAGGGTTTTTCTGTCAAAGATTTTCTGTAGAGGGTAGTTTTGGTTAAAGTGCTTGTCGACTAAGTTTAGAAAGTATCTACTGATATTTTGCTTACAGAAAGGGGGTTGAACCAGATGATCTTTCTTTTACTGTTCCATACAACTCAATGTCTCCATTGACTATTAGACTTCGGCCTAAAAAAAACAAATGCTTAAGTATGACTATATTAATACCAACCTTTATTTGAATTAAGATCTCTTTCATTAAATTAATTTGAATCAACCTGACCTATCCTACCTAAAAACAGCAAATGGTATCAGTAAATACAGCCCAATATTAAAATCTCAAAAGTATAGAGTAAATTCTTGGTTGGGTAAACCAACTACTATGAATCAGTAATCCCTTAGCCCTTTACTCATTTCTTCTCTCTCCCCTCCCCTCCACCAATTTAATGTGTCTGGTGTGCTATCCCATTTGCAGAGGAAATTTGGTTCTGATGAGTTAAACATCTTGGTGTTCATGAAATAAAAATTATAAACGAAATGGATAATTAAAGTCCCCATCTTCTTCTTATCATATATATATATATATATATATATATATATATATAAGAAATACAGACTTAAAGTGTGCTATATTTATGGGATAAAGTGCTTAATATCAGAGATAGAGCGTATGTAAATATAAAAGTGAACATAGAAGTCAACACTTAGAGGTGACAGTCTGTTTCATGCTAGATGCAATCGTCAGGCCATGACTGCTGTTATTTTTCTCGGCTATTTATATATATAGGTCAGTGGTGCATTGTGGGTAGTCTATTTTGGCAGATATTTTACCGGAATTTGTTTATTTGTGACAAATTATTCTGCTTGTTTTAATTTAATTTATTTTTGTTTTGTATCCTTTATATTTATTTTATTTTTATTTTTTACTTTGATCGGTGTTTTTATTAACATAGTAAAAATTTGTTTATGTAGCTTATTGTGGGTAGTCTATTATGGCGGCTATTTTACCGGAAGTCATTTATTTGTTTATTTATTTGGGTCAAATTATTTTGCATGTTTTTATTTATTTTTATTTTTTATCTTATATATTTATTATTTTTATTTTTATTGGTGTTTTTATTAACGTAATAAAAATTTGTTTATATAGCTTATTGCTTATTTAATAGTTTTGTTTTTGTTTGGGAAGATAAAGCTATTTGTTGAATTTTGGGGTTGATTGTTGTGGTTTGTTCTGATTATTATTTTGGCGGGAACAGTTTTTAATTTATTTATTTGGATTGATTATCTTTATTTGTTTTTTTCTAAATGGCTAGTTTATCGGTATCAGTTGTTAGTTTATTTATATATTTGGATGTATTTAGATCAATTTATTATACTTGTCGTTATTTATTTATTACACTGTATATTTTCTCTTTTTGGTTTTCGATTTTTAAGTAACGCAGTATATTATTTTTTATTCATTTTTAAAAAAAATTTTTATCGTTATATAATAGTTATAGCTATTTTTCGTCTGATTTTTTATAGTTTAATATTTTGGTCATAATAGTTTGCTAATTTGTTTATTATTTACTTTATTGATTTTGTTCCTAATTTTTTTATTCTATTTCGTCTATTCTAACAAGTGTGAATTTGGTAATTTGTTTGGATTAATTTATTTTGCTTATTTTATTGTCATTTTGTTTGTTTATGTATTTATTTATTTTTTCCGTTTTCGATTTTTAAGTTATGTAGTAAAAATTTGTTTTCATGTCTGCATTTTGAGATTAGCTCGGATCTTTTATTTAATAATTTATTTTGGTCTGGGAAGGTAATGATAGCTATTTTTTTCACCAAGCAAAGTTTGCAAGTTTTTGATAGGTTGTTGTAAGCTGATGATTTTTTTCCTTATTTTCCAAGATATTTTTGGTGTGGTGTGCGTTTTGTTTTTTATTTTCCAGATATACTTAGAAAGCATTGTGCTGTTCGCATATTTACTATTTGTGAAAGATGTTTTGTGTACATAATTTCTTTGTTTCCAGGGTTCTTCAGTTACTCCTATGTATACTTTTTCTTCATTATCTGGTGATTTTATCGTGGCTTGGTAGATTACGTTGTTTTGTAAACAATTACCGTTTAAGGGACATTCATTTTTTTATTCTGCAGTTTCACGTGGGTTTAATTTGTTTGTGTGGTTTGTTAATATTTTTCCTGTTGTGCTTATATATATATGGTTGGTTGGTTGGTTAATTTTGTTTAGTGGCAGAGTAGCACTAAGAAAATAAAACAGAAAATAAAAAGTCGTCTTCCACATGGGGGCTTCAAGCATCACATCTGGTCCACAAAGCAAATCCCCACAAACATCTAAAAGTGCAATAGCCAATCACAAACATTCATGCAAAAAAAATAAAATAAAATAAACAAAAAAAATGTCCCTGGGAGCCTATACCTGTTAAAACAGAGATAAGTACAGCACTCATTGCTGACAACAAGCAGTTTGGCTTCAACACTTTGACCTCGTCACACAACTGCCACATCATCAGACACCTCACTACTTACCCCTCTCCTCATACCAACTGTGACCTTCATCAACCAGCCCAGAAGATTAATCAACTCCTGCCCCTACTGATAACACCCTTATGCCTAATTGCTTTCCTTACAAACAGCAATAAAGGAACCACAAACAATTTTTTTGCTACCTTTCATACAACTATGTATATATTCTGAATTTTGACCATTATAATTAAAATCTAAATATTTTGAACACAATTTTATGGCTTCAACTAAATATATCTTGAACACAATTGTATGCCTTCAGTAATAAAATATATTGTTCATTATTTTGCTATAAAATGTATTGTTGGTAATTCTATTATAAAATGTATTGCTGGTCATTTTACTATCAATAAATATTGTGGGTCATTTTACTATAAATCAGTATTGTGGGTCATTTTACTATAAATCAGTATTGTGGGTCATTTTACTATAAATCAGTATTGTGGGTCATTTTACTATAGGTATTGTTGGTAATTTTACTATATGAAAATGTATTGCTGGAACAGATTTTATTACTTAAATGTTATTTTTAGTGAATACCCATATTTGAGTAGACGTTCAGTTTATTTATGAAAATGTATTTATTTTCTGTTTTTGTCTACTGCTCTGAATATTGAAGAAGTCTTATTAAAAAAAATATACACCCTCTAGTAGGATTTGAACCTGTAACCCCGCTTGGCCGGAGAAACATTCATTAGATCCAACGTGCCCAATCTTAAAGAATAACGTGTTTTGTTAAGTTATGCAAGCTGAAGCACAGTTTATAAAAAATAAATTATATTTTTAATTATTTTTGATGATATAATTGAACAGAGTTTCCATATGTCCACACTTGATATTACATAAGTTTTTTGAAATAATATCTTTAGGGAGGTTTCATTATAACTGTATAAAATTAGACAAGCCCCTCCCTTATTAAAAAGTACACACGAGATATCAAAAAGGAGGCTGAGTCAAATACCCACAAAAATATTTCACTTAAGTTTTTTTATAATTCATTATAAATAAGTACTGAAAATTTTGTTTGAATCAGATAATTCCCTGATTTGGGTCAAATAAAATATCACGACTTGTTTTCATTTCGATACAAGTGAAACTAAGATTTGGAATAATTAGAAAGAAAATCACACTTATTGACAAAAAAATAATTAAAAAAAATAAGGAATGTAACATCAATAATAATAATAAAAAATTAACTAAAAAAATTATTACATAAAAAATAAAAATTTTTTTATTCATTCTACTATGTTTCATAAAAAACATAGGATAGAAAAAATATATTATTGGTTAAGAAGGCAAAGTTAAAGAAATTTCTTGATTATTGTACAGCTGGTGTTCCGAATTTTTTTCATTTTTAAGTCAGGTGTACTGTAAATAGATTTTTTTCTTATTCTGGACCATTGACCTCCACAGTTTACAATGCGTAAATAAGCGCTATTTTATTTAAGTATTAAGTAAAAAATAAACATTACTTTTTTTTTTTTTTACAAAATCCAGTTAATTAATCTTTAAATTTATTAAATTAAATTGGATTTTAAAAGATTTCAAAATGTGTTGTTTAATTCGGATTAACTTTTTTTAGGTACTAGTTAGTAAATTTCAAGTAAAACTGAAAAATGTCAAACGATGGATTTTTAAAAAATTATTTAAAAATGCTTTTGAGATTTTGGGGATTTTTTTTTTTTTTTTGGAAGTCCGTCGAAGTACCTACATTACTTATAGTTTCCTTCCTTCATTCGATGCTAAGAGTGTGTTTGATTTCATCTGTGTTGTGTGCGTGTTATTTTATTTTGTGTCTGTATGTTTGTTTTCACTTTTCTTTCAGCTATATTGCGCGCACGTGCGTGCGTGTATGTGTCCACGCGAGTGAGTGCGTGCGTGTGAGTTTTTGTTTACATCAGTGTCGCGTGCGTGTGTTTATTTAAATTTGTGGTCTGTGTGAGCGTGTGTTTCTTTTCATCAGTGTTATGCGTGTACGTGTGTTAGTACATCTGGGGCCTGCTGTCCAATTTCATTGTGCATTACTCAGTCACAGTGAAAGTAATCAAAAAAAGAAAGAAAAAAAATTCGGTTTTGTGTTCATAAATTCTCTCCCTTTTTACTTTTGCGCATTGAGGAAAAAACCTTTGTTTCATTCGACGGCTTTTCTTCAAATTGTTTCAGCCAGAAAACAAAGCATCGGTCAAGATTAAAATTTAGAGCTTCTTTTTTTTCTTTGTTTCATTTCTCCAAGGAAAACAACTCAGAAGAAAGAAGTAAGTAAAGTTTTATTATTTACATTTTTTTGCAAATACACATGGTTGCGTAATTAGATTTTTTGTTTGCTTTTTTTTTGTTTAACTCAGAAAGAAATATGCGACTTTATTCCCTATTGTTATTATTATGGAATTAAGTTAATCCTGTTTTGAAAAACGATTCCGTGAATTCAGTTTGAAATTTCTTAGTCATATTTTTTAATCGACATGAATTAACTTTTTTTTTTCTTTTTAAAAAAATTATTTTACTTAACTTACTCTAACACTTTTTAGCCTTTGATTTGTGTAGCGGGGTGCAAGAGCCTGGATTAGTTTAAAAGACCGTGCCAGCTAACATTTAAAATTAAAAATAAACACAATGATCTGACAGGTCAAAGGCAAGGACAACAAAAACAAGGAATTCAAATAAAATATGCCAAAATTTATTCTAGGCAAATAAAAATACAATTCCAACAAAGCCTTTGTTACAAAGGAAATGCGAAATGTTTACGCTGAAAAGAGTTCCGGAGAAAACAGATTTAAAAGCAATATTCAGAACACGAAATTTAGTAATGATGAGAAATGTTCATTTGCCATGCGCTAAAATAGATTGGAGGAAAAGTTTATGTAGCGTCGCTGACAGGAAAACCATAACGATTTGTACTATTACAGTTTACGCAAAGTCATAACTACAAAGGAGATAGGACGTGTAGAATACTGACTGGAAGAGTTGATATACTCACAAAGCAAATACCCAGAACTGTTGATGGGCAGAAGAAATCAGGAAGCTGTATGATTCCATTCCTAGACGTATTAAAGCTGTATGTGATGCTAAAGGAGGACCAACTCCATATTAATTAAATAAATTTTCTTTGAATTTAACAAGTGTTTCAATTTTGTCCAACCCCTGTATTTGTACGGGAGATTTCTGCGTTTTTATTTTGTTTTATTTTCCGATGAAAAAAGTGATTGGAATTTTTTTTCAAAAATTAGATAATTGTAGTATTTAGTAGGTACTTCCACTGAAAAAACAGCACAACATGATAAAAAAAAAGGCCCCCGGGGTAGGTTTGTCTAACACTTTGCAAAAATAAGCATAGCATGAAGAAAAAAGGTCCCTAACTTAATAAAAAAAATTTTAACGTCTAAATGTTTATGTTACTATTAAGATGAAAGAATATTTTTTCAGACTTTTTAATTTTTCCTATAATGTTAAAAAATTTTATCTAAAAATCTTGTTTTTCTTGATTCAAAAAAATTCGCAAATTCGGCCTTATCGACCCTTTTTAATTTTGTCTGACTTTGTAAACAAAATCAAAGTTACTTTAAACATCATGTAAAATTCAGTTACACCGTTTTCTTTTGTTATCTTAGGAAAATTAGAAAATTTAAAGTAGACTTAATGTAATTTGAATGAAACATTACTTACTTTTTTATCAGAAATTTTTTAAGAGAGACATTTCCAACCGTAGTGGTTGCTTTTGCGCGTGTCTGAGGTGTTAACTGATGTACGTCAATATATCGACAACTTGCGTCAGGGGAATTTATCGGATGGTAGGGCAGAAATGATATATTGCGTTCTAGTTTTAAGTGAACCTGGTTAGTGTATATATATATATATATATATATATATATATATATATATATATATATATATTAGTTTACGAAAAACTAGGTAATCCGTATGAGTAGACCCAAGGAGGATAACATCCAGAGAGCTCAATGTAACTACATAGCTAATAATTTAAATTTAAATAAAAACAGACCACTTTAAGGTTCCATGTAATAAATTATTTCACCACAGCCCTTTTAAAGGACCGCGGATCATCAGACTTTACTTCCAAAGGTTGAAACGAAAAATGAAAAGAAATTTACACATTTTTGACGGGCAGTACTAAGCATATGTAAATTAACGAAGTGAGGGGGAGAGACATGATTGAGTTATATGTAATTTAAAATTTCAATTCTTTCATATTTAATATTATTTGAGGAGGTCCAGACATTGACACATTTAATTGGTTAACTTAACGGAAGTTATATATTGATATAGAAGGGGGGAAGGAGAAAAAAGATGTAAAAAGAAAAAGAGAGAAGGAAGTCATGAGAGAAGGTGTCACTAACTTTCTCTGGAATGAAAGACCCGAAATAGACGCTGTCGTTTTGCTTTACTTTAAGAGTGTTATTTTGAGGGTTCATAAATATTATAATGTTTGATATAAATTTGAATGTTTAAACAGTCTATAAGGAATTTAATTTGACGTTTGTTAGCGATTTAAGTTTTTTTTTTTTTAACTTTATTACAAAAATTTGGGGGATTTAATATGAAATAGTCGATTTGAAAAATCTTCATAGAATGTACATTAAAAGACTAAAATTTTATTTTAAAATATAAGTTTACTTCTAGTTGTAATTGATTATTAAAGTGATATATCTATCAGTTTGAATTTTATTCATGAATTTAATTCGCGACTATTTTTAGATGGGTAATTTCTTTTACTTAAAGTTTAGTTTTTAAGTTAATATGGAGTAATATTTTAAGGTAATATTAGAGATCTTGCTCTGTCATATACACATCCATGCAAGTTTCACATATACATACGTTCCTTTACATGTGCAGTCACTCATACAGGAACACATGTACCGATATACACGGGTAATTTCATGTATTAATACCTACATATACCTTTTTAAATGTTTACGCATACTTACACATGTGTACTTAGAATTTCCCTAAAATATATATATATATATATATATATATATATATATATATATAAAATACACATACAATTTTTTTTTCACCTTACGTTTGAGGGAGAGGGAAATTAACACCATTTTTATTTTTTGAAAATCAGAAAGCCTAAATCATAATCAAACTTATCAGGCATTAAAATTGAGTTTGAAGTCCATTAGTAATTTTCAATTATATGACCGCAAGGGGTTAAAAAATTTGACACCCTGCCACGGAAATCTTTAGTAAAAGGCGAAAGATTTATCTGCAATTCCTAACCACCGGAAACCATGCGTATGTCTTTTTTTTTCTCCAAAAAATAGCAATGATAAGGAAAAATTAAACCAAATTGACTTTGATTTAGGTCAAAGGCAAGCAATAAACCTTTGTCACCAGCTTGTAAAAACCCACCACTCCCAGATAAGAACAAAGAGTGAAAAAAAAAAAAGGGTCAACACTGGTGTCAATAATATTTTTATTTTTTTTTTCAAACCGACGTTTGAAAAATGGCTTGTGTTTTGTTTTTTTAACACCTGAGGTGATGACAACAACACTTTAGTTTAGCAGACGACATTGTTTTTTTCGCCGCATGTCTTTCATATGACAAAAACAAGCTTTTTAAACAACTGTGTCAGTTATGAAATATTTTCTGAGAATAAACCCATTGCGCTGTTTTCGTGCCTAAAATTGAATATAAAATAATGAAAAAAAAGGAAATAATATTTGCAGTTTGTCTCACACTGAAAAAGGAAAAATTGTTTATAAACTGAAAAGTAAAATTTTGAAAATGCGACGATATTCAGTCAGAAAACTTGACAAGTGTTGTTGTGTTATTAACTGAACGAATGCAAAGCAATTTCTGAAGTAAAAACATCTGGCTTCTATCAAGGGAAACAACTCTACCTTACGTGGCATTATTTCAAAGCTGTGCATCCATACTTTTGTCGGAGACGATTTTGGAATATTAAAAAATTATTTTTAAAAATATACGCGGTTTTCTGATTTTAATAAGCTTCCAAATTTATTATCGTTAAAAAGTAGAGAACATAGTATATCATTTCCATTAACTTTAAAAAAGAAACTTAATTTTAAAATATATAACAACCTTTTATCATATTATGTATTTAAAATTGAAAAATTATTGTAAAAATTCATTTTTCATCAAAATTTTTTTTTCTTCAGATAAAAATTACCCTAGTATATGTTATTAAAAAAAGCCATTAAAAGCTTTTTTATTGTCTTAGTTTTATTGGGTTTTGTATTCTTACAATTGAGGTAAAAGTTTGGACAATTTTGTACATTTTTTTACCAAATAAATCGATGATTTAGATTCAGAGTCTTGTGCATTTAATTAAAAAAAATAAAGGTTGCAAATAAAATTTTTCAAGTTTTCATAAAATTAAGTTCGGGGTTGGGGGTAACAGATATAAAAAAATATTTATGCCATGATTTTCGAAAAGACAAAGATTTCTAAAATAATTTCATTCATTTGTGAATAAGTTCTGAAGGTTTCATTAAAATCCGACAAGTACGTGATTTTTGCAAGATTTTCCAAATCAATGTGTTTTTCAACTGAAAACCAGTTAAAAACAAAAACAACTAATGAAAATATTACCTAACCGCTGATAAAAAAAAAAATGATTTTCAACCTAAATTTAAAACATGCTGCAAAGGTATAAAAACATTTTTTTTTAATAATTTAAAAATATTTTGGTCTTTCCTTTTCTTAAATAACAAACGTTTTCAGTTCACGATAAAACTTTGTTTTTATTAAGTTTGGGGCCTTTTTTCTCTTCATGCTATACATTTTTGGGGGGTGAAAAATTGGGCAAACAATGTTTATGTTAAAGAAAGAGGAAAGACGAAAATATTTTTTATTATGTTATTAAATTTTTTAATCCTTTATAGCACATTCGAAATTTTGGTTAAAAATCTTGTTTTTTTGCGTCAGCGGGCTACGTAATATTTACGATTAATGTTTTTAAATTTTTTCTGGTGAAAAAAACACATTGATGGAAATTCTTGAAAAAAAAAAATCAAATAATTGCTGAATTTTAATAAAACTTTCAGGACTTATTCACAAATGAATAAAATTATTTTTGAAAATTTTTTTTTTACCCACTCCTTATTTCATGACATTTCGAGAAATTAAATTTCTATCTCAAAATTCGTTTTATTAGTTAAAGAATGTAAATTAGTTGGAGAATGTAAATCATCATTTTTTTCAAACTACTACACATTTCCTGAAAATCTGCTCTAAATCGCAAAATATAAATTGCACTAAAACTATGAGATTATTTAATTAGAAAAGCTTTTAATTGCTTTTAGAAATAAGATTTATTAAGGACACTATTGTCTGAAGAACAATTTTTTTCAATAAACAATGAATTTTTACAAGAATTGTTTTCATTTTTTTAAAGTATTAATTATAATAATTTAATAAATCGTTTAAAATTCTGCATTACTTCAATCTGGTTAGGTGAAAAGTAAAACTATATTTACGAATCAAAAATGAAAAGGCTTAATACAAAGTCTTTTGCTTCAAGATTTTAAAAATAATTTTTAATTTTTTTTTTATGTATAAAATATTAAGTAATGCGCCCTCTGTTTGAAAGTATGGTCGACCATACACGATATAATCAGAAAATAAGAGCGATGACTATAGTAAATTTAACATTCCTAAAATTAGATTACGGAGAATAATTTCCAACATTTTTAAGATCAATGAGTACTTAAAAATTATATAAAAAAGGCGCTCACCCTTCATTTCTTAAATTATATTTTAACGGATAAAGTCTTCGTAGAACAATAAATATATCTGTCGACATCTTATGAATGCCTGTTAAGTGATCTTCGAATGACAAGCAATGGGGACAAGCGTGTAATTATCGCTACTGTTTGTTTTAAAAATCCATTTCTGTTATTTTCAAACTAAATAAAATAATTATATATATATATATATATATATATATATATATATATATATATATAAATCAGATTAATTATACTTTAAATCAACTAGCATCGCTCAAATAAAGTTTTAGAAAAGAATATTTTATTTTTGGAAGATTTTTAAAACCGAGAATTAACATTTGTTTTAAAGTTTACAAATGTGTCAAAATGGCTGAATTTAAACGATTTCTGAAAACGACCAAAAAGTTGAGATTCCAATCAATATAATTTCTGTTTAAAATACACCAGAGTATTTTGCTTACTGGAAAGGGTAAATTTAATCATTTTAGCTTTCAATTAAAACTAAAAACAAAGCTTCAAGAATGATTTTTCATTTCTTTTAAAATTCATTTTAAACCTTAGATATTGAAAATTCAGTGGAGCAGAAATTAATTAAATAATTTATTAAACATTTTTTTTTAGAAAACGAAAACGTTTGTAACAATATTTTTTATCTGATCCCTTCAGCTCATTTAATGAAATTTCGAGAATTTTTCTTTTTTTTTGTAGCGCAAATCGTTTATAAATTTGTTCAGTTATAATGACAAATCATCGGAGAATTTAAATTAGTGGTCGTCAAGCTGAGCGCTGGCGTCAAGCAGCACACAACTGTCTGCTTTGATTTGGTCTCTTAACACTTTTAATGCCCGAACTAGGTAACGCTAACAACTGATCATTTCACCGTATTGTTTTTGTTCATGACGCACTCTCAAATTGTAGCACATTTTTTATTTGTGGCGCAGTTCAATAATATGTTTATGAAATAACACATTATTGTGACGCCCCTCTCACATCATTCCATTTTTTATCATGCAGACGTGCAAGTAAATGAATTGAAATGTCTATCTATCCAGTGATCCACCCAATAAAGATTTTAAGATTGCATTTTATTTTTAGAAGTAGAAGCTTCATTCATATTTTCCTTCTTATGAGAATTATTATTTTCATTACATTACGATTCATTTTTCCATCCAAATCAGGTCGAGGGCGATAGACATTGCTTGCATACACGCCGGTGAAGCTGACCTTTAGAAACGAAATTCTGTTTTCAACTTTTCGTTCAGAGTTTTTTGGAGACTTCAACAAATTACAGGTTTTGAAAATCAGTCGTTCACAATTTTAAAGTAAGTGTAACTTTTTTTTCCTTTTAACGGTAAATTTGCTTTTTAAGCCCCGCACAGAAAATCTATTAGAAATTTCCCAAATCGTCATATTTCCGTGTTGTTAAATGTACATGCTAAACTCGAAAATAACGACCAAGTTTTGATAAAACCTACTAGGCCATTAATTAAACTAACACATGCAAAATGTTCCGCAGTGAATGTAGTCAAACAAAGCCCATAATGGCAGACGAATGAATGCAACTGAGTTTGAATTTTTATTGTTGATAACTACAAAACAGTAGGTTTTATCAAAATTTGGTCGTTATTTTTGAGTTCAGCATGTACATTTACATGGAAATATGATGATTTGGGAAATTTTTTAAGAGATTTTCTGTGCGGGATTTTAAAAGCAAATTTACCTTTTTAACTACTATTTCAATGAATATATATTTTTACATTGATACATTTAATTTACAAGAAATTTAAACTGTTTAAATAGTTACAAGGAAATTAACTCCATATTTACCTATATATTCAGTCAGTTACATGTCATACGTGATACACACTTAGGCGATCATGTATCTTTCGATACATGATTGACAAGTCAGATTTCCTCCTGCCATTTCATTCTGTGGTAGACCAGTTGCCATCAAATGCTATAGAACCTGGTCTGTCCTGCTATTTACTCATAGCTGGTGGGAGAAGAAGAAAAGGATTCATACCTTTCCCAAGTGAAATAAGTAAATGTGATTGATTTGACTGAAATTTGAACTCAGCTCTCTGATTCCTCAATCCAAGTTGCTATCCATTACTCTAATATATTACACATGTTAAATTATTTTAGGTACGTCCACAGAATTTTCGATACCTAAAAGTTTAAAATTAAAATTTAAAAAATATAAAAGCATTCTTGAAGATTTCATTTTAGCTTTAATTGAAAGCTAAAGGATAAAATTTAATGTTTTCCAGTAAGTAAAATATTCTGGTGTATTTCAGATAGAAATTATATAGATTGGAATGTCAAATAATTGCTTGATTTTTTTTTTTTTTTTTTTATAAAAGTGGTCATTTTCTTAATTTTAAGAAATTTGTAAACAAAATCAGATTAATTTACTCTTGGAAGTAGGAGCAATTAACTTCCTTAATTGCTAATGGAACCAACCCTCTTACTACTGTTGACCATCATAGAACAAACACATGTACAGCTTTGTTTGTTTTTCTTGTCTCTGTGCTATAAGGGAACCTGACAAAATGAAACACACGTGTCTGTGTGTGTGTGTGTATGTGTGTGTGTGTGTGTGTGTGTGTTTTGATATTAACAAGATGTGGTTGTAAGAGTATAAAAAAATGATATCATCTTAGGAAAAGGAAAACACTCTTCAATTTTTCTCAATGCATTATTCTTTCAATAATATAAATTCAACAAAGAAATGGGTTCAAAGATCCTAACATTTTTATTATAACAAAAACAAAAAAAAGACATGCATATTATTCCACATGACATTTACAGTTACAACAAAAAAATAAACAATTTACTTGTATTTGGTAGTTTGTTTAAATTTTAAAGTTTAAAATTTAAACAGACTACCAATCTTGTTTTTTTTTTTTTACGTTGACGGTCATCTAACATTTACCATTAGTTTTTAGCATCTTTTTTTCAGTTGAAAAGCACATTAATTTGGAAATTCTCACAAAAATCAAATAATTGTTGGATTTTAATGAAACTTTTAGAACTTATTTGAAAATGAATGAAAATATTTTAGAAATGTTTGTTTTTAGAAAGTCATGGTAAAAATATTTTTTTTACAGCTGTTACCCTCCACTATTTAATTTTATGAAAACTCAAAAATTCAACTTTGTGTATTTTAGTAATTTAAACGCAGAATACTTTGAAGAATATAAATTATCAATTTTTTTTTTTTTTTGT
Source organism: Acanthosepion esculentum (assembly GCA_964036315.1). Taxonomy (NCBI): domain Eukaryota; kingdom Metazoa; phylum Mollusca; class Cephalopoda; order Sepiida; family Sepiidae; genus Acanthosepion; species Acanthosepion esculentum. The sequence continues at coordinate 130,272 of CAXIWW010000511.1, read as the reverse complement.
AAATCGAAAAGAATACCTACTCAAAAATTAGCTCTGAATTGTAAAATACAAAACTCAATAAAATTAAGACCTTATTTAATTAGAAAAGCTTTTAAATGGCTTTTATGAATAATATATGTTAGGGACATCATTGTCTGAAGCCAAAATATTTTTCCATTGAAAAATGAATTTTTACAAGAATTGTTTTCTTTTTTTCAATTTTAAATACAAATTGTGATAAAAGTTGTTAAATATTTTAAAATTAAGTTTGAATATGTGTCTTTTTTCAAATGTTCTTATTAAAAAGATCTATTTTTACAGATCATAAATTTGAAATCTTATTACAATCTGCAACAAAAAAGTATTTTTAAAATAATTTTTTAACATGCAAAAAATATATTAAAAATGTCTCCAACAAAACTATGAAAGCCCAATTCAGAAATAATGTCACATGTTTTAAAAGTTGTTTCTCCATATAGCAAGGATCAGGCCTCATAAATTGTTTTGCTTTCATTCTGGCTAGCATATGTCAAATTCTCTGACTGACTGACCATCATCATCGCATCTTCAAAATTTTTAATTTTCTTTTTTAACATCCTAATTCACTAAATATTTTAATTTCATTTTCTAAATATGATTAATTTATTGTTTTTCAGTGAGAAATATACTGCAATTATCATTTTCTTTTTTAGATTCGATTTTAGGGATAGAAACAGTGCAGGCTATGAATATATCTTCATTAAAAAAAGTACCTAAAAAAATCAATAAAATATTAGACTTTTGAAAGTATTTAATTTTTAAGAATTACTTTATAGTTAAATAAGCTGGTTCACTTAAAATTTGAAAATACTGTCACTTCTATCCTCCTGTCCAATAAACTGCTCTGACACTAGTTGTCATTACCTTGACATAGATGTCAATTCACACCTCCAAAACCAACCACACAGGTTAGACATGCTTCTTTTATTTTCAACTAAATTTTTTCTGCTAAAAAATTAAGTAATGTTTGTTTCCAATTACATTCAGTAAACTTTAAATTTTCTAATTTTCTTAAAATAACTTTTCAAAAAATTATAATTGAATTTTTCATGATTTTTAAACAGAGAATTTCACTTTTATTTACAAAGTTGTCAAAAATGGGTGACATAAATGATTTTATGTCAATTTTGCTGATTCAAAAAAAAGATATTTAACAAAAATTTTGGGTGTGCTGGAAGGCTTAAAAAATTTTTTTAAAAAATAATCAAAAAATACTTTGTTATTATTAAGAAAAAAGAACAAACATTTAGATGATAAAAACATTGTTTATCAATTTTGGGGCTTTTTTTCATCAGGGTAAGCTTTTTTAGTAAAATAGTGAAGATACCTACTTTAAATTATATAGGTTTTTTATCTAGTATATAGAATACGATTTTAATAATTTGACACAATGAGTTGAAAATTCTTTACTAAATTCATATTTAACATGGTAAACTCAGAAGATTTACTGTGGAGCCAGAAATTTTAACATTTCTTTTGGCCAAGAGCAGTATTCTGATGAAAATAATCGAGGGGGAATGCTTCACCGAGATTCTACTATAAAAAAGGATGTTAAAACAACACATGTTGCAAAATTTGCAATTTTTATTCCTTTTTTACTAATGTTTGAAAAAATGGCTATTGATGTATATTGATATTCAATTTAATTATTTTTAAATAAAATTTTCAAACTCTATCAAAAAAAAAAAAGAAAGGAAAGAAAAAAATTTCTCTTTAAATCTACACAGTTAAAGTTTATGATGAATTCATAAATGACACCAGATAAAGAATAAAGACAATATAGTAACTTCATTCTTTTACAAAGTATCTCGACAGAATACACTCAAGCAAAACCATCTTCAAATTTCTATCTGAATACCAATTAATATCATCATGTCTTTCACATACTCTTATTTTTCTTCAGGGTGTAGGATTAGGGTGGGATTCAGAAGGGCTTGCAATAACTGTATCAGTATTTAAATTATTTTCATATTGTGTATTTACTTCAGGGGGAGTGTTGGTTTGGTGGAAGTGAGGGATCGACAATTCTAAAGGATACAAATGTTTAATAGAATGTAACTGAATATTATCATTGGGTTTCTTTACATTAGTGGATCTAATACAATAATCATTACCAGGTATCACATTAACTACTCTGCCTAAAGACCAGTAAGGTTTAGCTTTAGCTAGATTTTTGATGAGCACTAAATCATCAATTTTAATAATATTCTTAAAATCAATTTGATATAGCACATGAGACTGTTCTCTTAAGCTAAGCAAATATTCTTCGTGCAACAATTTGTGGAATTTATCAAGTAAAAGGTCTTCTTTTTCTTTTTTTCTTTTTTTTTTGAGACTATTTAACAGATCTGATCTTTTAGGCAAATCAATGTCAAAGAAATTATCTTTATCATTTAAAAATACAGAATTCTTATAATGAGGATAAATAAAGGCATTAGGTGAAATAACATCAAGATCAGACTCTCCAGAACATCTATAAATGAGAATTAATAGAATAGATTAAAGTTGACTGGAAAGCAGAGACTTGGAATATGTTCTACAAACAAGAAGTGTAAGAAAAGAAACAGCATAGAACTTACTGTGATGTCTAGCCAATTCATATGTAATTTGATGAGACCTTGTTGCCAGTCTGGTATTGTGCTTAAATTTATAAAGTTTAGGTACAATATCGAAATTCTCATTCAAACAATTATCATGAATGTATTTATAGAAAAGGTGCAGCAAAGAAACTTCATGGGAAAATGAATAAAGAAGGAGCACTGGATCATATATGGCAGTAAAATTGTAAGCATTGATGAATGGTAGACATGTAGATAAGTGACATAGAATCTGGAGAGAAAAATTGTCTAGCACAACACAGTGAATCAATTTTCTTAGCAGCTGACCTAGCTATGGATTTAATATAGTCTTTCCACTTTATAGTCTGTCAGCAGAGAAAGTAAACCTGAGAAAGCGTAACATGTCATTTTACTGGAGGTTAGTATCAGCCATGCTGATGGAAGGCAGAAAAGTGTCTCTCAGATAATTAATAGAGAGTAGTTTTGTTTTTGAGGTGTTAAAATTAACAATCCATTCTTTGCCCAAGTTAAAAACAGATTGAAGATCGTTTATGACATCAGCTGCCAATTTGACCTTGTTGAAGTGATCAGACTTAGTACCAAAACAGGAGGAAATTGTTGTGTCATTGGCATAGACACCAAGTTGACAGCTATGCCATAGGGATGGGAGTTAATGAAAATTAAAAAGAAAGGACCGAGGATAGAACCCTGGGGGACATCTACGTTAGTACAAAAGCATCTAAAAGAGTGGCTGTTCAGGATAACATTTATTTTACGATTTGATAAGAAAGACTGGATCAGGTCAAAAATTTGTCTGGAGACACTGTAACTTTTCAACTTGTCAAGAAATCCTGTATGCCAACCCTGTCAAACACTTTCAAGATGTCCAAGGGAAAAGCCCTAGCTTTACCATTCTTATCTAATGCTTGATAGAGTATTTTTGCAATGATTGTCAATACATCAGCAGTTGACCTAGAGAAATAAAAGCCATGTTGTTTGTCTGCAATGTGAAATGCTTAACCAATTCAGCATTAATTAGGACCTTTTGTAGTTTACCAAAAATTGTAGAAGGCTAATAGACTGATATTTGGAAGGGTTGGATCGTTCTTCTGAGTTCTTAAAAACTTGAACAACTGATGAGGATTTCTAACAAGCAGGAAAGCAAGAAACAGCAAGGCATTTATTATACAGTTTAGAGAGAACAGGAACCTGTTCAGGAGCACACTTCTTAAGGCCTATTACAGGGACAGCATCAGGTCTATATACTTTGCTGAGATTCAGATTAGAGATGATAGCAGAAACCATAGAAGAGGTTATATGCATATCACTCAACAGAGATTCAGTTCTCAGTGGAAAATAAAGCAAGGATACTCCAGATGAGTCAAAAGTAGAATTAAAAGAGAATTTATGGGCAAAACATTCATTCTTAATCAGCAGATGTTAACACGTCAGATTGACTGAAGAGAGGAGGAATAAAAAAACTTACTCTCATTTAATACATTACACAACTGCCAGAGGGCCAAAGTTGTTAGATGTAATATGGTGCCTCATTCTCTCAGCAAAAATAGGTTTACCTCCTTCAAAGAGATATTTACATTTCTTACGTGCAGCCATGAATAGGCATCTGTCACACAATACCAGGTATAACTAGAAATAGTGGTTCCTGTAGGCTATGGCTGCAGAACATCCTGGTGTGAACTACAGTGAAGATCGATATTTATGAGAAGGAATGAAAGTATTTATGCCGCTTTTGACCCAAGAAGAAACCTCAATAATGCAGTTCTCAAGATGAAGGTTAAAAATATCAATCCAAGGTGCGTCTTGAAAAAAGTGATGGAGTGAATCTCAATCAACATACTGTTAATGGAAAGAGGTATTATGAATAGGATGTTTCTGTTTAATAGATGATTGAAACAAAATATCAGAGTGATCCAATTCATGATGAGGGGAGTTGAGAAATTTGACCAGAGCAATGAGAGGAGATAAGAAATAAATCAAGAAGCATGATGCTTAGTTTTATTAGTGAGATTAGTAGAGAAATCCATGGTTTCAGTAAGGGACTTTTTTTTTATAATTAATAACAATGAACGAACATTTTAAAATAACATTTCTTGTACAAAACAATTTATTTTTTGGAAAGAATATGAAGTACCTAATTTTTCCGGTCAGTAACACAGACTTATTAAATTTTACAAATATGATAATAAATTTAGATACTTTACTTTAAAAATATTTAATTTTTAAAAAATTAGCAAAATTTGAATCAAAGTATATTGTTACTTTTAAAAATGTTACCTTTTCTTTTCTATTTTAATTAAATTCAATAAGCTTTCACTGATTTACTTGCTTAACAGAAATAATTTTTTTTATTTTTAGATGAGAACTGAGGATACTTTGAGAGAGTACAAGGTGTTAGAAAGCGGACAGCCATTGCTATGTGGCCATATATTTTACAAAATGTTTGAAACGCGATGGTCAATACAGAAGATTTGTGACTGGGCCACCTTGGAGAAGGCAAAAAATGATTTACCCCCAGTTCACCGTTCTAAAATTGCCAAACTTTCATTAATCTACAAAAAAAGAAATGCAGGAGCCTTTTCAGCATTTGTAGAACAATGTAAATGGGTGGTCCCTTCCGTTTCAGTTGTTTCGACCAAGTCAAGTGTTGATCTGACTGCATCTAGCTCTCTGACTGCTACCACTACCCAGAGTTCCACCACTACTCAGTATTCTGTCGCCACCCAGTGTTCCATCAAAACACTGTCTTCCACCGAAACTCGGCGTTCTGTGAAACTGAAGGAATTAAAAGAGCAACTAACTTGCAAAAATAAGCAAATTAGAGCTCTCAAACGAAAGTTAAAATACCAGGAAAGGAAAGAAATTGAAAACTACAATGAAGAATCTATTGGCAGAAAATTACATTATGACTGTCTTCTGAATGGACTGCCTGCAGTTCATGTTCCTGAACTTGTGGCAGCCATCTTAAAAACTTTAAAGATCAATCAAAATATGATAAACACAAGTTCTACCAATACAGTTTACAGAATGGTGGGAGAGCTTGGTTTTTTTTCAGATATAAAAACAGTTAATGCAATTCTGAATGCAGAAGACTGCACATTAATATTTGATGCAACGACACAAGATGGAATTCATGTTAACTGTGTTTTGTTAACAACACCATCATCATCTCATCTTGTGTCCCTGGAACATGTTGCTGGGGGGACTGCAGAAGACTATAAACAGCATATTTGTAATTCAATCAACAATCTGGCCAAAATATATTCTCTTATGAGTGGCCTAAGTTTTGATGAATGTTTAAAGAAAATACTCTCAAAAATTAAATGCTGCTTGACAGATCGAGCCCCTGTCAACCATTTGACAGTTGTTATGCTGGAAAAAGAGTGGCAGATAAATATTATAGAACTGAACTGCAACCTTCACCCTCTGGAAGCAATTTCATCAAGAATAAAGAAAGAACTGACAGACTGTGAGAGCCCTAACATTAAAAACATTGTCAACGGTGATGAGTGCCTAGCATGGAAAATTATCATGGCCATGAATTCCATCAGATATAGCGATGAGTTAGGGTATATCAATGCAATGAAGTCATTTTTCAAACAAGAAGGATTTCCAGTATCACTAATCCCCAGATTCCGAGGGAATAGACTGCATATAATTTTTCACCTAGGTGCTATTTATTTTACCTACTATGAAAAATTTAAGACATTTTTACAAGGGCTCTCAGGAACAAATGAAACCCTTATAAAATTAAAAAGACTCTTTCAGGAAGAAACAGCTATTGTGGAATTACAAGTGCTGGGAATCATGGGAAAGATGCTGTCAGGGCCATGGATGAGTACCTTTTACACAGATTTGAATACACAAAAACATCCCATCGACACAATGCAGACAGTAAAGGATGTAATTGCAAATCTGAAGATACAACTTCAGGCCCCCATGGATATCTTGTTGGCCCAAAAAGACTTCTTTGGCAAAATATTGCCAGCCAAAGATATTGAATATTTATTGATTTCCCCACCAAATATAACTTTATTTGCAAAAATGATAACTGCTTGTTTAAAAGGTACTGTGGAGGTTTTAAACCGGCAATATGAAAAATCATTCACCACAGTAGAGGCCTCTTCAGTTTCTGTCCTGACATCGGCGAGGCAGCATACAATGCTGGCTGAAAGCATTATCGGTGAATTCTGTGAAAAAAAGAAGCATGCGCCTAATGCTTATGTTTCTAGCATAAGTGACATAATTAAGGCCAAGCGAAACAAAGTAAAGGAATTCATTGATGAGCTGGATGCTGACCAATTTCAAAAATATTTGAAATTGGCATTGTATTGTAGCAGGAAAAAAATTGAGGGGCGAAAGAAAGAAAAAGAAGTAAAAGAGGCAGAAATTGCTCAGAGGTTTAGCAAAAAAAGAAGCAAGGAAGAAGCTAAGAGGAGAACAAAACTCCAGAAGAGTTTGGAAAAATTAAATGATGTTTCAATTCCTTCTTTAAAGAAACAATTCCCAGATTTGACAGAAAATTTTGTGGAAAATCTGCACAATATATTAACTGGTGAGGTAGTTGGTCATGTTATAAAGCATGTTTGGACAATTGATGGCCTCAACCATGAATTTATTGGTTTTATTACAGATTTTTCAAATCCTTATTATGAGATTTACTACCTTAGTGATAATAATGTCGAAGAAGGCTGTCAATTGGCCAAGTATCAAGTTGGCACAGATTATATACTAGAGGATCTCTCTTTTGAACAAAAATGTACTACAGAATAATGTCAAAATCAAAATGGCCCTTTTCAGAGCCACAAGCTACTTCTTGTAATTCTAAAATCACTTTTACTCATGATAGTTTGTTTTTTTTCTTTTTTTTTTTTGACATATTTTGGGCTTGTGGATTATGATTAAGCAAAATATATTCATTTAGCCAAATATATTGCTTTTAAGGCATATGGCCAAAGAGACTCAGGGAGATGTTGAACAGTAACTATCCTACTCCGAACTAGTTTGATTCAATTAACACAAGGGCTATAAAAACTTGTTCTTTACCACTCAGTTTGAACATGGATGAATATACTGGGTTTTCACAGGGGACCTAATAATACACCCATGATATATATATATAACTTTTTTTTACAAAAAAAATAAAAGGTGTGGGTTAAACCCATTAAATCAAACAAAAAGTTAAGTAGAAAATCTAAAAGAAATTAAAACTGTACCCGACAAAAATGACAATGGCTGGTGGATTCTACCATCAGACTGAATCAAGAAGTTAACTCTCTAGTGGTATGAGTGGAGGTAAAAAGGGGTTGGGACAATTTAAAAAGGCTGTTTCAGTCAAGATAAAGAAACATGGTGGCTAGATGTAATCATAAAAAGGACTATTACAAAAGAGGGTGTTATGATCGACAGTCACTCACATTAACTAGTATAACAAAAAGACTAGCTTACCCATGGGTGGGTTCCACCAGGAATCCACTCTGTTGTAATCTGAAGGGATTAAAAGGAAATCAAGTTTTGCCCAATCCACTCGAACCAGGCTTGTAATATGTACCCACCTTTCACTATGATCTGCTAAAACCAATTTTAATCATTTTTGATCTTCACCTTGAGTTGATGCCTAAAGAATCCAATCAGATCCTGATGAGAATAGTGTCCATTTCATAAGATTCATTCTATTCATGTCACTGACACCGCCATTCTTACCACAGTAAGCAGCATGAGAAACACGAACAGTTTCACTCCAGACCACACGGGCAACACATTGTCACACATGTATGTGAGATCAATGGACACAAGATGTCTGGGATCAACATAAGCCTTCAATTCACAGACCTGGAGCCAAAGCAGTCACAACAGCATCTCTTCCAACCTATGATCACACTGGTGGCAATCAGGCTTATATAAATCACTCAACACATCATGAAAACAAACCAACACTTTTAAGAAAATGTTTTTCTATTATATTTTAAACTAAAAGCAATATTTGCTTCAAATTATTCATCACTTTAAATCATCTAATTTTTCTTAAATAATGTTTCAGAAAAGTATATTTATTGACAATTTTTTAAAAAAAGAGAACTATTTTCTTTTAACTAGACCTTCCACAAACTTTTTAAAAAACACATTTTAAATGTTTTTTTTTATGTTAAATTGTGTTTTTATTTGAAAATTGTTTAAAGTTTATCTGTAAAAGAGAAAATTGATTTTATGACTTTAAATAAAACTTTAGACATTTTCAAAACAAAACGTCAAAACAAAACTCACTTCTGAGCAGTCAATTTGCTAATCTGAAGCTTATGAACATTTAAATGTTATCAAAGTTAGAATAAACAATTTAGAATTTCTTGCACTGTCAAAAAGTATGAAAAAAAAAAGAAAAATAAGGGAAAATATAAAAAAAACAGTTAAGTGACACTTTTACTCATTATTATTGTTTGATAATTTTATTAACTAATGGTTTAAAAATATTTCACTGCACCTAAAGAAGTCTTTTGTAAAAAGAAAAAAGTTATTTTTTAAAAAACATTAAAAGAAAAATAAACTAGAAAAAATTGATAAGTTATTGAACTGATCATTAATGTTATAAAACTAAAACATTTGTGATACCTTCAAACATCATGCACACTTTAACATGAGCATTCTGCTCTCAGATTTGAAAAAAAAAATTACCAAAAATAAAAAAATGCACTCTCTTGCCAAATAAAAATGTCAAACATCTTTTCTTGTTGTTAGCATGTCTTCTTGTAGGCCTTCTTTTTTTATTTTTTTTTTATTTTTTAAATGCAATCGGAAAATCATATAAGTAAAAAAATTGAACTAATAATTATTATTCTTAACAGTTTAGCCTCTGTGGAAAAGAGCAAAAATTAAACAAGGTAGTCTTAAATTCGATGGGCTGTTGGAACGATGTGCGTAAGGACAACCACCTTCGGTGCAAGTCCAGACCAATGCGCCTACCATTGCTAGTACTTTCGTTCAATTTCTCCCCACCTGGAGATCCGGCCCAAACCACACTGCGTACGTGATCATCAGCCCAACTTAAGTACACCAGAAAAACAAATTTCTTTCAAGCATTTAGCCGCAAGCATGAAAGTCTGCTGTGGTTCATTTTGGCCCCCGTGATCTTCGCATACCTTTCAAGTGCCTTCTGCACCACCCCAATGTCGCTGCGGCACGACAGAAACCTGATACTGATGTTTGACCATATCGAACACTTTGGAGTGATCCAAATTAATAAGCGCGGTATTATCGTCGTCTTTTACACCCTCTAGAATTGTGTGGATCAGATGAAGGTGGCTCTGAATTGTTCGGCACTTCACAGCACAAGTCTGTTCCAGTCCCAACAGAAGCTTGGTAACTGACTGGCCAAAATTTTTAACTCTCGTGTTTAGCAGAATTATGGGTCTAGTCATCTAAACCTCGCCTACCATGTTTATCTCTTTTCAACTGTCATCACACACCTAGATATCTGCTTGTTGACGAATCCCTGTCAGAACCAATTGTTGAACACTACTGTCAAAATTGGAACAAACAGCTGCGACAGCCGTAAGTTCAATTCGTAGGCCAGACCATAAAGTACAAAGAATGTCGACGTATTGCGTATTTGGGAATTAATGCGCACACGCTCATGGCTTCGTCAGACCTCATGTTTTTAACTTATGTGTAACTAGCTGACCCTGGTAACGCTGGATTGCTGCTCGCTCCAGATAGGCTTTAAGGAATTTAGATAATAACCAAGGCGATAATCAAAACAAACTTATCAACAAGATATAGCCTGTCAATAAAGTTCCGAAATGGATTTACATCCGTGTTTTGTAATCCGTCACACATACATAATACAAGTACAGTGGAACCTCGGTTCACGAAATTAATTAATTCCTGAACGCCGTTCGTAACTCGAAATGTTCGTAAACCGAAAATATTTTTTCAATAGGAATCAATGTTGAGAAAGAAAAGTCACAGTACAATAAAATTGGGAAAAATACATACCACAACATACGAATGTATACAACATGGCGGTCGACTCAGAATTTATTCCGTTTGGGTTAACTCAGTTCGGTAATGTTATTCGTATACTGAAATTTTGTTCGATAACCGAGGCATTTGCATCTCGAATTTTCTGTTCGAAAAACGATTTGTTTAACACGTGAGACGTTCGAGAACCGAGGTTGCTCTGTAATAAGATAAAGACTTAAATGTATAAAAAGTCCTTTTCCGATTCAATTCTTATTTCCTCTTAAGTTACGGGTAGTTCTCTCGCTGTATTGTATAATTATTATACAATACAGTGAGAGAACTGCCCGTATTATACTATATTTCGTTTTCGGCCCTTATTGCTGCAATTACGGTGCCCTCTAGTGGTTTGCAGAATTTTGGTATCAACCTAGATAGTATGTCCGCATAACTCAAGTTTTTGGATGGCAGAAACTCCATTTTATAATTATAGTTTAATAAGATAGTTCCCCAGCGCTGCAGACTATTTGCTGAATGTGTGGGAACACCCATTTTTGATCCATATGGACAACAGTGGACGATGGTCTGTCTGTAGTGTGATTAAGTAAAAACTTTTTACTAATCATAAAATAAACGCTTATTACAATCTGCAAACGATCAGTATTTTTAAAAAAATTACATTGTTTCTGGATGCGTATACACATGAATTTTATCATTAACAAGTCATGTATTTTGTTGTTTAAAATTTCTGGAGATGATTAATGATCAATAAAATACCCTGTATGTACGTAAAAATTATAGCTATCTCGATGTTAAATTTTTATTATTTTAGTTATGAAATTTTAAATTTATTTTATTGTTATATAGTATTTTAAATTTCATTATTATTATTCCAGAAAGCATCTTCAAACGTAAGGCTATAATGCTAAAGTACCTAATAATTAATAAAATATTAGATTGCTTTAAATATTTGTTAATTTGTAAAAAATACTGAGTAGTGAAATAAGTACACTTAAAATTCGTAGAAGTTGTCACTTCTGTTCATCCATCTGATGATTTATAACCCCAGCTGTCAATACCATCAATCAATAACTGACAAGCGAGTCACCATAGCTAAGTAATGCTTTTATTTTTTACTACTTCTTTTCTGCTAAAAATGTAAGTACTGTTTTTTTCAAATTAGATTAAGTAAAACTTTAAATTTTATATATTTTGCTCAAATAATCTTTGAAAAAACGTATATTTTATTTTTACAAGAAAAGGGAGAATTTAATTTTTGTTTACAAATGTCTCAAAATGGCAGACATCATCCATTTTACTGAAAACAAAAAAGTTTATTCCAATCAATGGAAATTCGGTTTTAAATGCACCAAAGTATTTTGCTTACTGGGTATGTAGTGGAAAGGTCGGTGAATTTTTAGATAATTAATGAATAAACGGGGTTTATTCAGAAGGCCATGGTAAATTGCGTGGTATTTTTCCACAAACAAATTTATGAGAAATTGTTCAAACATTTATCATACAATACAGAACAAAAGAACAAATAATGACGAACACAATATTTGAACGAGAAACAAATTCAAATTATTATTATACACATCTATATACAAATTATGATTTGTAAATATGTTAAATGTATGAACGGGAAGTTTATAGTTCATGTGTTCGTAACAGGTCGATTGAAACTGTTCTTCGGTAGAGATTAATTTCTTGTACAGAAAATTAAATTGTTGCCAAATGACAATTTAACGATTGCTTCAAGGTGTAATGTGTGTGTGCAGGAAAGGAAAAATTATCAGTCATACAAAGTAGCGTACCTTTATGTTGAGTGAGATAATATTTTTTTCCGTAGTTCAATGGGTTAATCAACTCTTGTATTATTAATCTCGGACGTTCATTTCGATGAGTTTGCTTTTATAGAAAAAGGAGTTTTTCTTGTTCGAGAATTCAGATTCGCTGAGTTTCAAAAGGTAGCTGTGGCGAGTTGACTTTAAGACATATTTTCGCTGATCGACGAAATGTGCGTTTGTGTCGATTCAAAGATTCGCGCAAACTACTGAATTTCTAAAGAGAACTGTGTTCCTTCCTGTTGCAAAGTTCGCGCCTTGGCGGGAATATGCACCGACCGACCTGATTGGTAGACTTCGCCTCGACGGACCCAATTCGCCAACACATGATACAGAATGTCGAAATTTGGCTTAGTAACAGCCAAATTTGGCGCAAAAATGGTTGGGAAACTTTGTCATTACGTCCAATGACGGGAATCCCGAGTAACACAGCTAAGAGAGACCTGAAACCATAAATATACAACCATAACAAGCGAGACAAAGAAGGAAAAAAACACTTGAAATAGCTATAAAATTTATTGTGGGAAAAGAAAAAAAAAGAAATGGGGGGGGGGAATAGTCAGATGTTAAAGTTCACTGGTACAACTTGAAAATAACTGCCAAAAACGTCCCTTTGGCGAGCCCTTAAAAAGGACTCCAACAACAGTTCAGAGAGAGTGAAAGAGGTAGAGAGATAGCGGAAAGTTAGACTTACTATTCTAAAAACAACTTTAGTATTTTTTAGTAGCCAGCAGAAAGGTTTTTTAGATATTTTTAGTTGCTCTCCTTGGAAAGCAAGACGGTGGAGAATTCGGTAATGCGAATGTTCTATTGTAAAATCCTCTTTACAATAATTATTTTGACCGATTTTTTTTATAAGTCTTTACTAACTTGTCCTTGGTAGCTGAACAATAATCCTCTTGATTACTGGAACAGACTCTTCAAGCAAGTTTCTTTCCGTCGCAAGACAAGACGACTTCTCGTCTTCACACTGCGAACACACTTTTTTTTTCAGAGCAACTTCCCGGGTCTTTAAGCAAGTCCCCCCCCTTCTTTTCTGACTAGATTCCTCTAATCTAATCGAAAACAAGCGGGAAAATCACGTACGACCAATCGTTAGACACGATTTCGCCACGTGACACAGCAGCAGCAGTTCTTACACTGCACGCAGGGGGAAAAGAAGAGGAGGAAAGAAGTAAGAGAGATAGAAAGATAGATACAGAAATTAAATTTCTGACAAGAATGGTTCATTTAAAATTTTGGGGTGTCAATAGTGTATGGACTATCCCAACAGGTAAATTTATTCCTCTACCTTTGAATTAAAGCTAAGAAGAAAAATCCAAGAACGATTTTTTTTTAAAATTAATTTTAAACTAGGTATTTCAGATCCGGAACGGGTGGTGATTCATCTAACGTTTGGCAATCAAGATGAGAATAACAGTTCGAATAATTTAATACAAGTAATCATATTACCTCATCTCAGAGATATAGACGGAATTTCTGAATTCTCTAGAACCTCCCGGCCTACCTGAAAATAGACTGGAACTCAGGATGGGGTGTCTATGGAATGTGGACACATGATGATATTGTAATGGCACGAGACTGGTGCTAAAGAAGTTGATGCTACATGTAATTGAGGCATCAGTTCTTACTAGATATGGTAAAGGCAAAAATATCTTTATTCCCAGGATTCTCCTTATTCCATTCACGTTTAGGAAATTTCACCTTCCAATACGAGTAAGTAGATATAGCAAACTTTGCTATATCTAACAAGGCCAGACTATTGGTTCCTGGACTAAAAGAATCCTGTTTCTCTGATGATGGGCAGTTGTATGTTGATCGTTCACATGTAGGAAGTAAAACCAATTCGTTTGTTCATGTTCCACAAGGAAAGACAATATTGTCTACCAAGAAGTAAAAAAAAAAATTGTTTAAAAACATTTTTGTGTTTGAATAAATGAATTTAAAGTTATATTGTTGTTATAGATTGATTTATTTTTAACTTCTTAAATCCGGGGCAACGCCGTGTAGTTCTAGTTACTTGCTTCATTCATTCGATGCTGAGTGTGTCTTTGTTTCCATCTGTGTTGCGAGCGTGATATTTTATTTTGTGTTTGTATGTCTGTTTTCATCCACGTTGTGTGTGTGTGTGGTGTGCGAGAGCGCACGTTTTTGTATTCAACTGAAATGTTTTTTTAAACACTTTTTGAAAACCTTTTAATTCTGAGAAATTACATTTTAGCGCAAGCGTCAAAAACTCAAAATGTGTGTTTGTTACAAAGTACCTAAAAAATCACAAAAAGAGGAACTATGTGGTGAAAAAAAATGCACTAAAAAAACATAAAAATAAAATTATCATATTTTTCATCGAAATATTTGTGTCATTATTAAGAAGAGCTAAATAAAGGATGTAAAAATCATTTTTGGTACACTGAAAAAAAAAATTAACTTTTCTGACGTCAACGTAACTAAACTGGTGTACGGGAGATTTTTGCGTATTTATTTTATTTTCGGATAAAAAACTTATTTGGGAAATCTTTTACTTAGCGACTAATTCAGAAATTAATGAAATTATTTTTTTAGACATTTCATTTTTTAAAGAAAGTCTTCGTAATTATATTTTTAAATCCAATTTCAGTTTCACTCACTCCGTTTTTTTTTTAAATTTCGATAATCTTTTTTTTTTTTTTAATGCAATATTTGTTATAAAATGACTAAATCATCGGAAGATTTAGTGGGCGCCAAGTTGATCCCTGACGACAAGCAACAAACATTTGTTACCCTAGCAACAGTAGAATACCGGTACTAGCACAAAAATATAATCAATGTTAACTGATCATTTCACAGTAATCACTCTGGTCGTATTCTTTGTGTTGAGGCACTTTCAATTTATTTGTAACACTATTTTTTGGCGCAGTTCAATAACAATAATGAAATAATAACACATTTATTGTGACGCCCCTCTCACATCATTCCATTTTTTACGTCCAAGTGCTATGTAATGATGACTAATAATATCCACCCAGTAAAGATTTTTTGTAATTGTATTTTTAGAAGTAGAAACTTCATTCACATTTTCCTTCATATGAGAATTGAGAATTATTATTTGCATTACATTACGATTCATTTTTTTTCATCCAAGTAAGGCCGAGGACGATAGACATTGCTTGCATTACACGTCGGTGAAGCTAACATAGAAACGAAATTCTATTTTTTTACGCTTGTTTGCAACTTTCCGTTGAGAATCTTTTTGGAGATTTCAAGAAATTACAGTTTTTGAAAATCAACCTCTGACAATAAAGTAAGTGTTATTTTTTTCTTTTAACTCCTGTTTCAATAAATTTTTCAATACCTCCACGAGATAAAAAAAAAGAAAAAAAAATCAGTTAAGTATATTAAGTTAAGTTGTTAAGTACAACAATAACATCTGGTAAATTTGCAGTTTAAGCCCTGCACACCAATTGTAATTAAAACTTTCTGAAAATTTCCACTTCGGTGTAGTAAATTTACATTTTACATGCTTATTTCGAAAGTAACAGTAAACATTTGTGGAAATCTACCGTTTAGGAGTTATCGACAATAAACGTTGTTTACAATTATTATTTGTTGTTTACAATACATACATTTGCCTTGAGGAGTCATGCGGAAGCTTCACTTGTCTATATTATAGCGCATACAATGCGCAAACTGAGCATGAAATTTAAAAGACAGTATGACTATTCACAAAATAAAATAAAAAAATGTCGGAAAGGAATTAATAATAACAAGAACAATTTTCAAGTTCAAATTTTTTTTTTTTTATTAAATTTGGGATTTTAAAAAGCAGTATTTGCAACAAAAAAAAAAATAACCTTAAACCTGCCAAAGGACTTAATAACAAACAATTTTAAGCAATATTATTTAAGTATGATTATTTACAAAATAGTAATGACAATTGTGGAAAGACTGCTTTTAAAATTTGTTTTATTATTTAAACAAGCATTCGTTATTATTACAACTTCACTATAAAAAAAAAAACAATACTTGTCATTGCTTTTCTAAATAATAATGAACAAATTAAAAAAAAAGAATTCAACAAAAGCTTCACTTTCAAAAGTGTCTAAAAAAGACTTCTTTTAGTTTTGCGCAGTAATTGAGTTGATTAAGAAGATAGGAAGATCAGTAAAAAGTAACTAAGTAAGCTTCCACGCATAACTACTCAAGGCAAACATATGTGAATAATGCCAGTAATGTCGGATGGATCTGATGTGAATGAAGCTAAACTTATATTGTCGATAACTCCTAAACGGTAAGGACCAGATAGGATATTGATAGAGATGCTGTCAGTGTGAGATGGTTTCGGGATCGACAATATTACTAAAATAATAAACGAAATACACAACAGCGGTGAAATACTGGAACATCTCAGTAAATCTATATTCATAGCAATGTTAAAGAAACCAGTTGAAAATGAATGCAAGTTCTATCGTATTAACGTTCTTTTTAGTAGATACCTGTGTTTGAAATATTCACTGTTTTTTATTTTAAACAGTGTAGATTGCGTCTATTGGCCTGAAATAGAAATCTATTATCTTTATTAACATTTCTCGAGTGTTCAGGCCGATTGACGTAATACACACTAATTAAAATAAAAACGAGCCGTCTATTTTAACCACGAGTATCCAAAATAACTTTCGAAGTAATAAAGAATAAAATAAAAAGAGTACTGATCTACTATGTAATAGCAATCCTCCGATATGGTAGGGAATACGAGACAATTTCCTCATAGATGAAGAGGAAGCAATAGAGATGTGGTTCTACAGAAGGATGCTGAGAATAACATTGATGGAGTGAGCAACGAGAAGCTTTAAAAAATGAAAAATAAGAGACACTGAAACTGAAAATCAGAAAGAGACAATTCAAGTTTCTGAGACACTGAGGAAAGAGGGATTGGAAAATTTAACACTCACAGGACATATTGAAGTTAGGAGGGTCAGAAGGAAACAGAGTAATATGCCTAAGGAATTTGTGTGAATGAATGGCTGAAAGAAGCATGGTAAAGAATGAAAAATTGCTTCCAGCTATAAGAGATAGGAAGTTGTGGAGAGCCATGGTTGCTCGCATCCTGAAGGGACACGGTGTATAAAAGAAGATTTGTCGTCACCCGATCGCATTTGAGCATCGGGATTGTCACCCTCTCTCCTTATTCCTTTTCTCCCCTCAGGTGGCAGTGACGGAGATGGTTGTCAAGAGTTTAACGAGTCCATTCGCGTGAATTTGATTTTGGTGGACAACTCTACGCGACAGAGAAGCCCACGCACTTGGCCAGAAGCGCCTCTCTCGTGTCTCAAAAAAAAAAAAAGATTATCTTTAACCGGATCTGATATACACTTGGAGAAAACTAGAGAGTGCATCGACGTGAACATTGTATTCGGGCAATACAAACGATTAGTTAAACTCATCCGAACAAGTCCAAAATATTCCTATATTAGATATAATAATTCATATATAAGAATGTTTAAAAATTTCCCAGTGTCATATTACGCATCATGTAAATAATTATTAAAAACATTTGAAGTTTAAAATCTTTATTGGTAGTGCACTCAATCAACTGTAGCGCGTCGTTTACAAACCTTAGGAAAGGAAGTTTCTAAAATTAAGTAAAGAGACTCCATATGAAGTTAAGGAAACGGACATTGATCAGCGCGAAGGCATTTGTCTTTCTGTTTTTACTCAACACACACAAAAAGTAATCTTTGGATAGATAAGCTATTCACTAGTAATAAAAAATGGATTTAATTACGCGAACTCAAAATATTGGGTAGATCTAATATCAGCCTAAATTAAATCTATTAGATAAAAAAGTAAGTATTCTCGTTGTTTGGTGAGATTAAAAAGAATATAGTTGTATAGCAGTAGACCAAACCGATTCTCCATGCAGGCTTTTCTGGTGAAGCAGGTGGATAGACACCCAGCAGAATTAAAAACAAAATCTGTTAAAATGTGCAGGGTCAACGGTTATCTAACACAATGAGGTAGACTGGGCTCCATAGCTAGGCATGTAGCCAGTACAGAGATGACACGGTATCACTGGACAAAGGGCTTCCTAGACTGGAGTCAATGGTTAGGGCAGAGAGTTCTCTCGACGAAATCAACGGCCACGTGTTCCTGACTAAAAGCGAGACCCAGTTGGAGGACTTCGGCTGTGAATCGATCTAGAGAGAGACGAGCTGCGCCAGGTCCCCGTGCCCAAGACACACTATGCACGAAGGAATACCTCTCCGGCTTTCATGGAAGGAACTGGCCAGATGCTCAGCGACCCTACAACCACACCCGGTCATGGGACTGATGTTGATGAGTAATGGTTGTTATTTTTATTCAGAATTTGTCCTTCATGTCCTGCTTTGTTCACTAATGGATTTGGGGCTACCATGAAGGTGTGAGAGATTTATTTTATGGATCGAGCCCTCTTTAATATGTGAGCAGTGCCGAGGAGGACGATCTTCCTGACTTCAAGTTGCCAAGGATTTTGTTGGTGCATTTTTCATCTCTTTCTTGTCCAGACCAGGAACACCTCTTAACATTGGTATTGTTGTAGGCTTTATGTTCCATATTCTCTCTGTTTTTATGTGTAGATCTTTATATTTGGAAAGGTTTTCTATGGTTTTCAGTTGGTGACAGACATGCTGATGAACAGACAAGTTCTTTCTTTCTTGTTATTCTATACTATATCAGAGGTGTTGAGCTTAGGATGCGCGGTGGTGTAATGGTTAGTGGCTCGGAGTGAGGAATCGGTAGAACAGGGTTCAAATTCCAATCGAATTCGTCACATTCACTTATGCGCACTTGGGAAAGGTATGAATCCATCTCTTCTTCACCCCTCAGCTATGTGTAAATAGCATGCTAGGCTGTGCCTTATAGCCTTGATTGGCAACCAGGCTAGGAGATGGAAAACTGAATTCAAACCAGCATGGAAAGGGTTGGGCTCCGTCAAGTTATCTTGCCAAAGACACGCCTTTTCTGCTATAGCTGCAGGACATATAGTAACCCTATGACCCTAAGGGATTACGGGACTCGTGATGTTGGTCTTAATTTCTATAACAGTTGGAATAGGCATATCCAAGAGAATAGCAGGTTCCTCGTTTCCTGTTAGTCGAGGGCTCATTTTTGATCGTATTTTTTTTCTTACATATTGCCGAATGAAGGTAAGCTGTTGCTTTGTTGTGTCTTTGTATGTATTTTGTTTTTAATACATTCTGGACATCCAGAGACTAGATGGTCTATTGTCTCGCATTGTTTGTTGCATATCCTGCACATTCGGTTAGCGTTGTCTTTCAAGATATTGCTCCGTAATAATTAATACACTGGTCTTGAGCAGCAACAATAAACCCTTCAGTTTCTTATTTCAGGCCACTTGTTTTAGCCATTGTTTCTTTGGGTGATTTGACGCACATCGTTTTCAATGACTCGTTTTGGATACTGACCGTCGAAGTATTTTTTCCTCCCATTTATTCTTTATCTGTTCTCTAATTTGATATTGAGCCTTTAGTTTTGTTGTTCGGGCGTAGTTGATGGCTGATTTGTTTTCCACTATTTTGGTATCCGGTTTACTACGTTTTTGAACTTGGACAAACTGCTATTATGCAACGACACAGTAAAGCAATTGGCTTGTTTGAGTGATGGATTTGAAGCAGAAAATACATTTTTGTCTGCCTAAGATAGTCAGCTGATGATATATCCGAATAACAAAAATGGTCCTTATGTTGAAAATCTGGCACAGTAAACGATTTTGTCGCTGCAACTGGACTACTTCTACATGCGACGTATTTTCTTAATTTATCATTTGATTCTGGCTTATTTTGCTCTGTGCAATATGCCTTGTCTGATCAGTAGTTATAATAATTTAGAATGCACAATTTAACTGAAAAGTTGCGTATGGCCAACAGTTAAAAATTATGTCATTAAATTAAGATTATAACAATATGATAATAATTCGGAATACATTTTATTAAAATATAACTTTGAGATATTTTTAAGTATCTTATTTTAATATTGATGTTATAAATCTTGCAAGCTCCTTCATTAGTCTATGTTCCGTTAATGCAGCTTTGTGAAAATGTTGACCTAAATTAACTTTATCTTCCTTAGTACACGTGAAATTTTCAACAGTATTAACGGCTCTGAAACCCCTGTGTTGTCATCCTGTATTATGACGACAGAGATAGAAAAGAAATCAAGCCTAAAACAAAGGCATAGATAGAAGAAAATATAACAACTGTACAACAGAAAAAGAAGCAGTGAAAATTAATCGAACGATAAGTAAAATAACGTGGAAAAGAATAAGGAAACCGCCACAGGCAATGCTTGGAAAGTGAAAAACAGCCGTGCTTTTGCTGAGTTACTTCCAAATACCTACACTTCCCAGTATGTATGTTTCCTCTATTCTCGTGAACAGTAGTGGGATCGTATTTTCTTACAGAGGGAAGGAAGAATAGTAGCACTAGCATGATCCTGAATTTATAGTAGAGTCGTGTCTACTCGTAACACAGTACTCCTCGTTTTTATAAGTTAAAAGTAAGTCTCCAGTGTTCGTAAGAATCCGTGAAAAATATCTACTTCTGAAAAGGGAAACCAGTCTAAGAGAAGAAGAAATGAATTCTAAAGACAACGAGAAACCAATACACTACATTTCCCAAGAATGCACAAAAAAAGAAAGATTTAGAGAGTCATGATTTACGTCCTGAAGGGACATAGCATTAAAAAGTATGTCCGTTATTTATGTTATAACATTTTCATTTTCAAGAAACTAATTATAGAAAACGGGCATTACCAATCATTATAAAACTAGTGTACCCGTGCCGTCAAAATTGACAGCAAGAAGGAATGTATTATAAGTAATATATTGTAAGTAATTTTCGTTTAATCGA
Source organism: Acanthosepion esculentum (assembly GCA_964036315.1). Lineage (NCBI taxonomy): Eukaryota > Metazoa > Mollusca > Cephalopoda > Sepiida > Sepiidae > Acanthosepion > Acanthosepion esculentum. The sequence continues at coordinate 108,993 of CAXIWW010000511.1, read as the reverse complement.
AGTACAATTTTGTAATTTAAAATAGTTCGTTGTTAACGTTAATAATTGAACAGTGTACTATTTATAAGAACCTAAGGAAAGATATCAGTATAAATCTTCCCAAAGTATAAAGTTCCCAAAGCGCAATATCTTTGTGTAAACTTTTGAAGTTCTCAATAATCCTTGAGTCCATAGAACTAACAGTTTACTGACACTGTTACGCAAATCAGGCAAAGAGTGTCAGACTGATGATAAAGTCCTGCAATTACAGTTATACTACTTTTGTAAGACTGTGACATTAAAATGTTACATTTCCTGAGGGAAAAAGTAGCTCCACCCGGACGACATTTTTGTTAAAGGCCAGTTCAAATTAAGTCCAGATTTAGCCACGACGTAGAATTATCAGTTCCACTCTTCACTTGAACTCGTAACTTTTATTAAATAAGCAAAATTCCATTGACTAGCCATTTAATTCGCGATAAGAAATACAGTGACATCTTTATGAGTCGTTGGGGAACTCTTTATGTAATCAAAATATTGTCGACATCTTTGTAGATATTTATTAACTTTAGTTATATCGAAAATAAAACCAGTGATAAGTACCCAAATGAGGATCGAACGCACAAATTCGCCCTTTATGTTACCGTCACGATATGTGCTCTTAACAATGGGGTATCCAATGAAAATTGATCTTTTTGCAAAAGCTAGATTAGTAGGTTTACAAAACAGAAAGGGTTATAAGACAAAGATATGACTTCTCACCGGATTTATTCAATAGAGCGAGGCTATACTGAGAAGACAAAGAGGAAAATTGTAATTATGGCTTCGCTTTCCTCTTTCTATTAGAATTTGTTGTGTAATCATAAGACAGAAAGTTTTTACATAATTGTTAAATATTATCAGTCATATTACGTATTACATAAAAAGAACGTATTGAAATTACTTACAATGAATTATTTTCAGAGAAAAATCACTTGCTACGTATTTTTAATGCCATTTTCCTTCAGCAACGTAGGCGATCATGGCTCTCCAAATAACTTTACTTTATTGATTCTGATTTGCTATGACTTCGAAAAGATAATGAAGTGCTTTCTCTTTGTCTTCTCCACAGTTTTGAATTCATGATTGATTGGCTTCTATCCAAGGCTAGAGAGCACAGTTTATCCTGCTGTTTGACCCATAAATGGCGAAAGGGGCCGTAATGGGCATCCGTGCGAAAAGTGAACGCAACCACACACACATATATATATATATATATATATATATATATATATATATAAAGAGACGAACTGGACTGAATCAATGAAAGAAGAGGTGTTGAAAAGTTCTTGGCTCGATTTTAAAAAAATTGTTTGGTTAGATTTTGTGAACTTCGTTGAACTAAGACCATTTCAGCACCTCCTCGTATAACATGTTGGTCCGCCAACTGTTAACAGTTGGTGGAGTAACATGTTGTACCAACTTGTATGCTTTCATACATCTGTTATGATTATTGAAGCTAAAATAACTTAAAGTGTTTATAAACGTTATCTTAGATCGATACTGATCAATGCTTGCAAAAACAAAAACAAAAAAAAAAAAAAAAAAAAAAAAAGCTAGAAGTCCGAAAGAACAATTCTGAGAGAAGAGAAAGAAAAAACTAAGCACTGAAGCAGTAAGAAATGTCAGTAAGCAGAGATTGTTTTTTATGTCTTATCAACCTTTTGCACGTAACTTAAAGCCAGAAAATATTTTTAGATGGTAAAATATTTTGGGGAGATAATGATTTTTACTCATACAAATTCTACTAATTAACCCATAGATGGGGATGGAGAAGAGATGGATTTCTGACTTTTTCTCTCCAAGGGTATTTGCGTGTAAGTGAATATAATGAACCCGACTGGAATTGTAACACGACTCTACGATTTCCAACTCCGAGCCGTTATCAGTTACGCGACTCGCATATCCAAACTTACAGCACTGGTATTCCCAAGCGATCACCCATCTAGGAACTGACCAGACTCGACGTTGCTTAACTTCGGTGATCGTACAGAAATTGGTGTTTCAACGTAATATGGCTGTAAGCCATAAACCAGATGTCATGCATATGAGAGGCTATGAATTCAGATAATAATGGCAGAGGTAAATAATGACACCAGTAAAAATGGCACAAATGGAAAAAAAATCTCCATCTGATAGTAGTTGATCTTATAATCTGTTTCGTATACATATATCCTTGGAAGCAAATCTCTTTTCCTTTATTACTTAATATGACTTCCATGATGGCGTTGTGGTAGAGCCACTGAGATCAATGATGTGTACTTGAAGGTTTCCAGACAACCGAACCAGAAGTAAATAAACAAACAATTGTCATCTGATTAGAAATTTTTAAATATCTTAAATTAAACAGCTATTGGTATTTAATTTTAAGCTGTTTAAAGAGTCTGTGTTTTTTACCTGTGCCATTATTACCGTTCACCGAGAGTCTATAACTGACGAGACTATTTAAGAACATGACTCGAGTTCATATTTCAGCTTTGTAGTATCTTGCAGCGTTGGACAAAATTACTCTTACTATACAAGCAATCAATACTGAGCACTGAACAAGGACACTATAAGTCTGCTTTTCAATGCTCAGAGATCATTTCAGATTACACACCTTTACTCTTAGCATTATTACTTGTGCATTACTGTGTCGTGCTAGACATTTATTCCCTCCAGAATCTATCTTACATATCTATAAGTCTACCATTCTCCTTTAGCATTCTGCTACCCAATGTCAGTTTTTGTGCAAAAAATGAATCACGGAGCCTTTATATTCTTCTCACTTCTCATTGGTCAGTTAATATTTAAATCATGTTCTCGCCTACGTCCGTACAACGCCTACGTGTTATTTTTTCCGCCCAAAATCAGAAATGTTTCCCGGAGCCGATCACGTGATTACGTTGATTATAAATACCAGACACAAGTTCGTTCTCCTTCTCGTCTCTTTTTGATTTCTCTCGCTTACTAAAATGTAGTTGTTAAAGAACTCGCCTTTCGGCCCTTTACTGGCGGACGCTCTGAAAACATTTACTCACATACACGTACACATGGAAACTTAATTACAAACATTACAGAATATTACAAGCATCAACATATTACGAATATTCAACTACAAGCAACGGAAACTTAATTACAAACATCACTGAACATTCACTCATTCAACTCTTCTGAAGCTAAACATATTCTCAGTTTTACAGAATTCTTTCAACTCTTTCACAATGAACATTTTGAACGGCAAGTTCATTCAACTTTCTATGAGCTCAGATAAAAAAATAATCCTTAGTAAAGACTTTAATTCCAGTGAAAGGAAAGTAACTCCTATTAATTTTGCTTGTATATGCTTGTATATTTTGAGAATTTTTTATTTGCAAAAATTTAGAATATTAAAATTATATATATCGAAGACATTTCAATAACTTCAGTAAAGAAATATTTAATGTATTGGAATTTAGAACGATACAAGTCTGGCGGCAGGGAGGATGATGGTCTTTATTGCCGCCTTTTTTATGGGGTTGGAGGCGGGAGACGGCGCCTCCCTTTGGTCGGGAGATATTGTCTTCAGTCAGAGATTTTTCCTTGGTCGATTAAGATGCTTTGTATTCTGGCTCCGTGGTCAACTAATTTAGTTTGCCACGCAAAGTAACGTGTTACCTCGAATATTCAACTTAGTCGAATTATTTTTCTTAATAGAGTTAATATTTATTTAACTTTTAATTGCTATATATCTGGTTTTATTTAGGGATGGGAAGAAGGGATGGTGAGTTTTCGTATCGAATGACTTTGAAGAAAAGATTTTATTAGCTTCGGTAGAATTCAGTAGCTGAGGTTTGTTTAAATCTGAGAGACTTTGAACTTGAAGTAAAGATTTTTTTAATTTTACTTCGGTAGAATTCCGAAGCTAAAAGAAGTAATTTAATTCCCAAGAAGAGGAATTTATTGCATTTGATTTGTTTGTTGATTCGGAGAGTCAACGTTTGTTTTTGTGGCAGAGTCGTTCGAGGCGGGAATTCGGTCCCAATTCTCATTCTTTACTTTAAACAAGATTTTAAAATATTTTTAAAATGATATTCATCTTGGAATCAGATTTTATTAGCCTAGGTTAGACTGTGTTTTTATTTCTCCTTTTCAGCTCCTAAAAAAGAGAAAAAAATTTGAAGAAAAGAAGATAAATGTATCTGAAGAAATTGACTGTTAAGAAAAGATTTTAAAACAAGTTTTCTTTGTAAAAAAAGAAAAGTCTGAAAAAAGAAAAGATGTTTAGGTTATCAGTTTAAAGAATGATACATTATAGACTGACAAAAAGTAAATCCCTTTGTTTATTATTTTTGTTACTACTTAGCATATGGAACAATATGCATGGAAATTTTGTTTTATTGAAATAAATATTTTATCTGTGAACACTATATTTTGGTTTTATCTACTAAATTTAAGATAGTCTGCTTCTTTGAGTTGTTTTGCTTTTACTATGAAGAAGCCGAGAACAAAATCGGCAGTATAGTCCTGTGTCTTATATCGTACACGGGTAAAACTTGTGTGGGATTCACGCTACCCCCACCTTCATTTTGACGCACGCGTGACATTTTCACCCCTTCCTCTCACTTTCGGCCGGTTATAGTAGTAAACCGTTGTCTTAGCCGAAGATGAGGAAGAATTTATTTTTCGCGCGCTTTTGCGCTGACGTCACGGCAAATTTGGCTTTTCAAAATCAGTCGCCCCCGTGGTCGTCTGACCATCGGCACGGGCTGGCTCACCTTATCCTCTCGCCGGTGAACCCATAGATACTGGCAGAGATTTTTATTCGGCAAAACCTTGCCTAGACCTCATGGCTCGTCTCGGTATCTTAATACATACGACACGGTCGTCACCTTCATGACAGAAGCTAACATCTACCGAGCTCCCAATTCCAGGAACTTTCAAAAAACTTCCAACCTGATGAACAAGCATTTTTCACATTCTTCGAACTCATACTTTCTGAACCTGTTACTTTAAAAAGAATTACACTCACAATTATAAACTCTCGCAGTGAGTATTTTTTCCTTGCCGTATGTTCACTATACATTACAACTGACTTTCTGAACCTTTCTTCTCGAAGAACTCGTTCCCGCCATATAGCCATCTTGGATTTGAATTTTGGCGCGGATTCTTATCTTGTCAACTACCATATTTCCAGTATCTTACTGATGGTCTTCACTCAAGACAATTAAGTTTCATTCTCTACAACATTTCCAGTATCTTACTGAAGGTCTCCACAGAAGACAATTTACTAATCTACTTGGCCTCTTTTTCAACTACATTTTCCAGTACATTTACTGAAGGTCTTCACTGAAGACACTACTTGTTAAACTCTAATAAAATTTATGTTTGTTCTTAACCTTTTGTTGTTTTGCCTGTCTACTTCTTTTCACTTTGCACGTTTGTACGGTGGAAAGAGCACGTCTTTATATATTTCCTATTTTTTACTTTGTCTGGGGATCCGGTAGTAGTGTGTAGTGTCTGGCACAAGGCCTTATTTTCGTAAGCCAGATCTGCACCGCTATCGGGTCCACAACACTTGAATTTAATTGAGAATTTAATTTAAATTTTGGTTAAAAAAAAAACTATAAATTTTCTCAATATCATTACATACATAAATATAAATGTTCTTGTTATAAAAACCGTTTTGCCCTCCTTTTTATTGTTTCATATTTTGTGGTATTTTGTGTAAATATAAATTCGAGAGGTCACACCAACTAACAGGCCTCTACACTACCATGTTTAGAATTGTGGACTCGTCCAATATCTTTACCTTTCCAACCTAAATAAAGCACAGTCCACATCGTGCGCCTACGTACTAAAAAAAACCTCAACCAATAAAAACTGAACAAAGCGAAACAAACAATCTCATTGGTTCATCACTGAAGTTCACGTGCAGAATGAAGATCGCGCCAAAACCAAGTGATCCACTTTTTCAAACCCAAACGATATAAAAACAAACGTAGACAACCCCAGTCAGTCAGTTTCACGAATTCGCAGAGTTAGTTACAATATACTCCACGCCACTACGAACCACGATTTTGCCGCGCACGAAGACACCTCGCTGACTCACATCCGAGCTTTCATCAATCAACTCTGTGAACACTTTTCTCAACTTTGCTTATATACAGTGAATATAATTCATTACTAAAAGATAAGTAAACATCAAATACGTTTAAGGGTAGACCACTCTAAAAAAACTCTTATTACATAAACACAAGACAGTGAACTAACGAACAATATCAACAAAGAGACATTCACGAATCAAACAATTACATACACATTTTGTACACACGACACACACTGATTACCCAGTCTGTATATTGTTAAAATGTATATAAATGTTGCATTGTTTTTTCTAAATTGCATATGTCTCGTCTTTTTAATTGCATCTGAAAGTTTGTTTATTTATTTGTTCGGGATGCAGTAAGACGCGCAACCAACTGAAATTTCCTTCTGATTCTTTCTTAAATAATTAACAATCCTGCACGTCCCCAACAGAATATTGCTGCCACATATGGTCCGGCGTTTCTGCTTATACATCTAGAGATCCTTGATAAAATCCAAAAAAGAATCAGCAATATCATTGGTCTTGATCTTGCGTCTCGACTGCAGTCACTTTCCCACCGCCTTTTCTATATAAATACTTTCATGTTTCATGATAATTGTTCGGATAAGCTCTTCCCTATAATGTATCTGGACTTTATGAATATATGACTAAGCGCACTACTAGACTGGCAACGAGGTCTCATCGATATACAGTTGAGTTGGCTAGATGTAACCGTAAGTTCTATGCTAACAATTTCTTTTCTCGCTTATGGAACTCCCTTCCGGCTTCATGCTTTCCAGCCAACTTTAATCTTCAAAAATTTAAATGCAACACCAATCCCTATTTTCTGTCCTTCTGACTACTCTTCTTCTGTACCCGCTCCTTATTGTGTCTCAGTGGCTTTAAACGCCTTGCTTGGAGTGAACTTGATTTTAAAAAAAAAAGAGAAACAAAAAAACATCTAAAGACTTTTACTAACTACAATATTAGTATTGTCATCATCATCATCTGTACTGTTTTTATTTCAACGTGATATGGCCGTAAGCAGAGAGAATACAAACCGAATTCTTTAAAAAACAAAGAAAAATTAAACTAAAAATGTACAAAATAAGGAATATGGTAAAATAAAACGACAGAAAAGGAAATAAATGAAAGAAAACTAAAAGTGTAGAAAACAAAAACAAAATAGGATGAAAGGAAAGAAAAACAGAAAGAAGACAGAAAAGTAAAAATTGAAGACAAGTGGTAAACAGAATGAAACCCAAGAAGAGACGGAGAGGGTAAAATAAAAAGAAAGATTGTGACAAAAAGAAAACTGAAAAAGCGATGCAAAATCATGATAATAATTTTCCTGAACGAGTTGATCCTCCACAGGAAGAATCGACAGGAAAAAAAAATGATTCTATTATACGAGGGGGTGCTGAAAAGTTTTCGGTTCGACTAAGTTCACAAAATCTGACCAAAAATCAAGCATTTTTTAAACCGTTCTTGCTTGAGCCTGGAATTTTTCAACACCTCTTCGTTCATTCATTCAGCCCAGTTTGTCTTCTTTTTTTTTTATCTCAACAGTTCATATACACTGCTCTCCCTTGAACTAGTAACATTTATCGACTAAGAAATTCGCAGGCAAAATATGTAGGTACAGCTAAATTGGGTGCGTTTTTTTTTTTCGAGATGAAAGCGAAAAGAAATGCTACCCCCATTTAAAAAATTACCAAAAATCAAGGATTTAAACAATTTAAATGAGATGTTCAGAGCTTATTCATTAATCAATGAATATTATACTGCTATTTTTGAAATAGGCATGCAAATTTACACTGAAATGGAAAATTTGAAAATTTTAACAATTGGTGTGCAAGGCTTAAACTTCATATTTACCAAAAATCTTGTTTTTTTTATGTCAGCAGCTGATGTAATAATTACAATTAGTGTTTTTCCATTTTTTTTTTTTTTTCTGGTGGAAAACATTGATTTGGGAATTCTTGCAAAAATCAAATAATTGTTGGACTTTAACAAAACTTTAAGGACAAATTCAGAAATGAATTAAATTATTTTTGTTTTAGAAAATCTTTTTAAAAGAAATTTTTTTTTTCCACACAGATTTACTTAATTTGATGAAATTAAGAAATTTAATTTTTAGGGCCAAAATTTGTTTTATTAGATAAAAGCAGGACTCCTTGGAGAATGTAAATTATCAATTCTTTTTGTAAAACAGTTAACCCAATCACCAAAAGTTTGCTCTGAATTGTAAAATAAAAAATGCAATAAAACTACGACATTATTTAATTAGAAAAGCTTTTAATTGCTTTTATAAATAAGATTTATGAAGAAAATTTTTTTCGATGAATAATTAATTTTTACAAGAATTGCTTTCACTTTTGTAAAATTTTGACTAAATAATTTATAATATTATAAAAATAGTTTAAAGTTCTACACTATTTCAAGTGGGGGTAGGCAATATTACTATTAAGTGAAAATTACATTTACAAATCAAAAATTGAAAAGCTTCATAAGAGTCATTTGCATCCAAGATTTAAAAAAAAAAATAATGTCATGTATGGTAATCCACACATGACATAATCCTTAAAAGGTCGCACGGTTTAAAAGTTTTTTGGTGCTTTGCAATTATTTCACTTTCATTATTCAGATCTGTTTCATTTACATCTTTGTAAATCATCCCTTCAAAATTTTAAATTAAGTTTTACTTTTTTTTAATTACTATTTCACTAAATATTTTTATTTTATGTATTTATTTTAGTTTAGGTCATACTTCAATTAAGTAATTTTTTGCTTAAGTTAGTAAACTTAAAATATGGACCTAGAGACAATCCCAAATACTGCCAAAAATAATTTTTTCTTTTTTAAATTAAATCTTTCTTATGCAATTTTTATTTGAAGCTCTTAATTTTATACTTTATTCCATTCACATTTGAAATTAGTTTTCTCATTTTAATTATGAATAGTTTTCACTGAAAACAATACAAAAAATTGGTGTTGAAAACTTTTCAACACAGATTTCTTGTATTGAAGAAAATACAAAATTAAAAAGTATGCTTTATCTGTCAAAATTGACTGAACATTAATTATTTAAAAAATTGTTAAATGCATTTGTTTAGTATTAGTATTAAGATTGCAGAATATTTTAATTATTACAAAAATTTTTCCAAATCAATGTGTTAATTTTCTTTATCTTTATTTTAATTTTTTTTAACTTTTAGATGGTGAAAACAGATGTAGTATTAAAAAATTACAGCTGCGTAAACCATGGTGAGCAAATTTTATGTGGCCATATTTTTGAGAAATTTCTCTACAAATATGGATCATTTTCAAAGATAGCACAATGGGCCACCCTGGAGAATGCCAAAAATGGTTTTCCTGAAGTTACGTTAAGTTCAGTTAGGAAACTTTCTGATTTTTACAAGAAAAGAAATGTGGGAAATAATTTCCTTAAATTTGAAAAAAAATGTAAAGTGGCAGCCCATTCAGTTATTAAATCTGCTACTACCAAATCTATTGCTTCTAAAACCGTGTCTGCAGCAACTAGAACCCTTTCTGCTGCAACTCAAATCCTGTCTGCTGCAAGAGCAAACCTTTCCGCTACAACCCTGTCTGCTGCAGCTGAAGCCCTGTTCGCTGCAGCTGAAGCCCTGCATGCTGCAGCTGCCACCCTGTCTTTTGAAGGTACCTCCATGAATTTGGCACATGTAAGTTTTAAAATAAATTTAAAAAAAATGAGAAAGCAGATTAAATTTCTTATAATAATTAGAAGAAATTTAAGCTGCTTGAGCATGTAGTCTTCCTTTCAGAGGGGGTTCTTGCTTAATTTTTTGCTTTTTGTGAAAGTGGTGTTTTATTCTCTTTTTTGATTTAAAATTAAACAGATCCTTTAAATTTTATTTTTAAAGTTTCAAAATAACCTAGTGCTTACTATTTTATTTGTATTTGAAATTATTTTTCTTCTGAATAATTTTATTAAGACATCCTTTCATTCAAATATTTTTCTTAAGTAACTCATATTTCAAGAGTTCTGCAATTTATTATTTTTTTGTTGAAAATTAACGAAACACAATCTGTTATTTTAAAACATAAAATTTAATTACTTTTTTCTTAAATTCATTTCCAGATTAAATTAATTTTTTTATTTCATAATTGTGTAGCTAAAAATGTATAATTCAAAATTTTGTCAGTGCCATCACTTTCTTTCTTTGTAGAAAACTGTTTGACAAATTCTAATGTAAGTTAACATGTGCCATGATAATGATGATGTAAGTGTGAATGAAGAGACAATAATACATAAGCAAGGTCAAAATTCATCGCAAAGCAAACTTATGCTTATGTGAAATGTAATGGGGTTTATATAAATAGTTACAAGGGAACTAACTCAGTATTTACAAATACATTGCATGTTAATTTTTTTTTTTTTTGTAATTATATATTTTTAATCGATTTCACCCCAAAGAAGGCAGTAAAGCCACTAAGACACAAGAGATTACTGGGTGTGGAAGAATTACAAAACAGAAACATTACTAATGAGCCATAACAATAGAAGAGTAGGAAGAAGACAGTAGATAGCATTTGATATTGCATTTATACTTTTGAAGATTAAAGTGGATTGGAAAGCATGAATTTGGAAGAGAGTTCCACAAACAAAAAGTGTGAGAAAAGAAATAGCATAGAACTTACAGTTACATCTAGCCGATTCATATATAAATTGATGAGAAATTTTTGCCAGTCTAGTACTGGGCTTAAATTTATAATGTCTAGGTATCATAATGAAGAACTTATCTGAACAATTACTATGAAAGTATTTATAAAAAATGTACAGGAAAACAACTTTATGATGAGGGGAAAATGAGTGAAGAAACCTCTAAATATAAAGCAGAAACATCAGACCATATACAGCAGAAAGATTGTAAGCATGGACAAATGGTAGACTTATAGATGTGCAAGATAGATTCTGGAAAGAAAAGTTGTCTAGCATGACACAGCAGACAAACTTTCTTAGCAATGGATTCAATATAGTCTTTCCACTTCATTTCACCGAGAAGGTGAAATGTATCCCTCTCCTAGAGTTTAACATCAGATATGCTGATGGAAGGCATAAAGGAGGCTCTCAGATAATTAATAGAGAACAATTTTGTTTCAATGTGTTAAATTAACAAGCCATTCTTTGCTCTAATTAACACAGAATGGGTAATTATGACATCAACTGCCAATTTGAGCTTATCAAACTGGCCAGACTTAGTATCAAAACAGGAGGAAATGGTTGTGTCATCAGGATAGATATCAAATTAAGAGGTGATGCCATTGGGATGGGCATTAATTAAAAGTAAAAAGAAAGGGTTAAGGATAGAGCCCTAGGGGGGGATCGGCGTTAGTACAAAGGCATCTAGAAGAGGGGCCTTGCAGATCAGGTAATTTGTCTGGAGACACTGTAATTTTTTAATTTTTGAAGAAATCTTGTATGTTAAACCCTGTCACAAACTTTCAAGATGTCTGAAGCAACAGTATGGGCTTTATCATTCTCATCTAAAGCTTGATAGACTCTTTCTGCAATAATCATCAATACATCAGCAGTTGATGCAGAGAAATGAAAGCCATATTGTTTTTCTGAAAGAAGATCCTGTGATGTGATATGCTTAACAAATTAAGCATTGCTTTGGGCCTCTAGTAAAAGAGGTAGAAGGCTAATAGACCGATACTTGGAATGGTTGGATAGTTCATCTGAATTCTTAAAGACTGGAACAACAGATGAGGATTTCCAACAAGCAAGAAAGAAAGAAGCAGTAAGGCATTTATTATATAGTTTAGAGAGATCAGGAACCAGTTTGGGAGCACACTTCTTAAGGCCTTTTACCGGGATACCATCAGGTCTACATGCCTTGTTGGAATCCAGATTAGAGATGATAGCAGAAACCATAGAAGGGGTTATATGTATATCACTCAACAGAAATTCAGTTCTCAGTGGAAATTTAGGCAAGGATACCCCAGATGCAAAAGTAGAATTAAAAGAGAATTTATGGGGAAAACATTCATTCTTAATCAGCAGATGTTAACACGTCAGATTGACTGAAGAGAGGAGGAATAAAAAAACTTACTCTCATTTAATACATTACAAAACTGCCAGAGGGCCAAAGTTGTTAGATGTAATAAGGTGCCTCATTCTCTCAGCAAAAATAGGTTTAGCTCCTTCAAAGAGATATTTACATTTTTTACGTGCAGGATGAATAGGCATCTGTCACACATTCCCAGGTATAGCTAGAAAGAGTGGTTCCTGTAGGCTATAGCAGCAGAACATCCTGATGCGAACCATGAAGAGGATTGATATTTCCAAGAAGGAATGTAAGAATTTATGCTGGTTTTGACCCAAGAAGAAACCTCAATAATGCAGTTCTCAAGATGAAGGTTAAAAATATCAATCCAAGGTGCGTCTTGAAGAAAGTGATGGAGGGAATCTCAATCAGCATACTGGCAATGGAAAGAGGTCATATGAATAGGAGGTTCATGTCTAATAGATGATTGGAACAAAATATCAATAGATACTAGAGTGATCAGATTAGACAAGAGGACAGTGTTTTAAACTGTGGCGGGATCCAAGAGAGGAGATAAATAAATCCAGTCAAGAAGCATGCTCCTCAGCTTTATTATTGAGATGATCAGGAAAATTCATGGTTTCAGTAAGGGACTTTTTTATAGCTAATAACAATGATGTGACACCCGTACTGGTCGCGGCACCATTTGTGACACCCGACCTCTTTCAGTCACGACGCCAAAATGTGACGTCAGTCCTTTGTGACGGGCTAACCCTGGGACATCGGTTGAAGTCTTGTTGGGTTCTAGTACCAACTTGTCGTACTCGGCTCACTTCCAATGCCTGGTCACCGAAGCAACTGCTTTGATCTCGATTCAACCTACCCACGTTGTGATTTGATCTTAGATTGACGAGATCAATCAGACGTCGGGCCGTAGTGCCAGCCGAATCCGGGTCAAGGTGATACTGCACAATAATTGTAGACAAAAAAAAACAAAAGCACAAACAACAACTTCAAGGCGAGCGACTGGTTAGGAATAGTGATTAATTTTATGTCGGTTTGTTGAGTTACAGGAGTGCGTCTCTCTCTTTCTCTCCCAGCCCGAAGAAAAAAAAAATGTGGATTGTAACACTTTTTGCGTTCTTAGCTACTTCTAGATATCTGGGTTGTTTTTCAATAAGGTCGCCTCTGGTGGAGAATATAAGTCAGACTTCTATAATTTGTTCTTGGTTAGAAGTCTAAGTCGGAAACTTGTTTTGGTGGGAAATCTAAAGTCGGACTTCAACAAATTTGTTCTTGGTTAGAAGTCTAACTTGGAAGGCATGGAATCGTGTGGTTACCTGTGCGAGGCGCATCTCTCTGCGAACTGCACTGCTCTTGGACTGCTCTCTCCTTACTGTACTCACTCTTCTCACTCTCTGTACTGTTTAAAACACCCGAAGACGTTTGCTTATATGGACGCCGATCAAAACCTGGCGTGGGGTCGGACGTGGTGTGGCCACCACGTTGATTTCAAATCCCCAATAAGGATTTTCTTTGTTTTCGGCCAAAAATAATTATCATTTTCCATATTTGGAAATCTTATTCCACTCCCACCCTCTTCTGCTCTCATATGGGTATCTCACCATACTTTAGAGGGCGTCAACGGTTTTCCCACTTCCTCGCAGTAACATCTCATACCTATCCTCTCAATGGGCGGTGGCAGGCCTCCTCCCTGCGTCACATGATCACCTCCACCTGGCTATTCGGCCAATAGGCGTCAAATGATAATCTCAATTTTTATCCAACTTCACAGCATATGGATTTCCTCAACCAAGTTTTTCGCTAACATTAAGTGGACGGGATTTTGGCGTAAATTGGGTTAATTAAAATAAACACAATAACATGGCTCTTACTATCACAAACGAATTTCAACAGAATACAGATGTCCTGTCCAGCCGACCTCTCCTGCTCTGTGTGCGGTCGGCAGACGACCCACCAAATCATTTCCTGATAACACAAGCCCTGGCTATCACGACACAGTTAATGCCTTATCTGCCCAAAAGCTCTGGTATTCATCAACTAATTTTTACGACAATGACCATCAGAATTTTCGCCATTCCACTACCCAAAACAACATCACTTTTGTGGGTGGCCTTTTTTTCTTTTATCATCTAAGTTGTTAAGTCTTGTCCCTCTGTTTCTTTCTTTTCTTTCTCTTTTTCCTTCCTTTGTCCTCGCAGAGAATCTGGCATATCTCAGCACCAAACTTCAGCGAGAAAGTAAAAATGATTATCTTGATTCGCACTTGAAAATAACAAAACAAAAAATCTTTTCACCGATTCCCCGTTTTTGGGAAAATAACAAAACAAAAAGAATATCGCTCAGTATGTCTTTCATTATATCTATCGGTTTAAGTAATCCCCGTAATTAACTTCTGTGGTTAATTAATTGGTTAATTAACCTGTCGTTTCTAAATAGTGTTACAATGAGAGAACATTTTAAAATAATGTTTCTTATAGTAAGACAGAATTTAGTTTTTAGGATGAATACGAAGTACCTAAATTTTTTTGGTCAGTAACACAGACTTATTAAATTTTACAAATATGCTAACAAATTTAGATACTTTTCTTTAAAAATAATTTTTTTTAAAGAACTAATGAAATTAGAATTAAAGTATATTATTACTTTTAAAAAATGTTCCCTTTTCTATTTTAATTAAATTCAATAAGCTTTCACTGATTTACTTGCTTAACAGAAATATTTTTTTATTTTTAGATGAGAACTGAGGATACTTTGAGAGAGTACAAGGTCTTAGAAAGCAGAAAACCATTGCTATGTGGCCATATATTTTACAAATTTTTTGAAAATCAATGGACATTACAGAAGATTTCTGATTGGGCCACCTTGGAGAATGCAAAAAATGATTTACCTCCTGTTAACTTATCTAGAGTTTCCACACTTTCACTTATCTATGAAAGTAGAAATCATGGAAATAATTTTTCAGCATTTGTAGAACAATGTAAATGGGTTGTCCCTTCTGTTTCAGTTGTTTCAACCAAGTCAAGTGCTCCTCTGACTGCATCTACCTCTCCAACTGCTAACACTACCCAGAGTTCAATCACCACCAGGTGTTCCATGAAGCTCACTCAATGTCCTGCCACTGTCAAACTGAAGGAATTAAGAAAGGAACTAATCCAGAAAAATAAGCAAATTCGTGTTCTCAAGAGAAGGATAAAATACGTGGAAAAGAAAGCAATGAAAAGTTACAATGAAGAATCTATTTCCAGAAAATTACATTATGACTGTCTTCTGAATGGACTGCCTGCATCTCACGTTTCTGAACTTGTGGCAGCCATCTTAAAAACTTTAAAGATCAATCAAAATATGATAAACACAAGTTCTACCAATACAGTTTACAGAATGGTGGGAGAGCTTGGTTTTTTTTCAGATATAAAAACAGTTAATGCAATTCTGAATGCAGAAGACTGCACATTAATATTTGATGCAACGACACAAGATGGAATTCATGTTAACTGTGTTTTGTTAACAACACCATCATCATCTCATCTTGTGTCCCTGGAACATGTTGCTGGGGGGACTGCAGAAGACTATAAACAGCATATTTGTAATTCAATCAACAATCTGGCCAAAATATATTCTCTTATGAGTGGCCTAAGTTTTGATGAATGTTTAAAGAAAATACTCTCAAAAATTAAATGCTGCTTGACAGATCGAGCCCCTGTCAACCATTTGACAGTTGTTATGCTGGAAAAAGAGTGGCAGATAAATATTATAGAACTGAACTGCAACCTTCACCCTCTGGAAGCAATTTCATCAAGAATAAAGAAAGAACTGACAGACTGTGAGAGCCCTAACATTAAAAACATTGTCAACGGTGATGAGTGCCTAGCATGGAAAATTATCATGGCCATGAATTCCATCAGATATAGCGATGAGTTAGGGTATATCAATGCAATGAAGTCATTTTTCAAACAAGAAGGATTTCCAGTATCACTAATCCCTAGATTCCGAGGGAATAGACTGCATATAATTTTTCACCTAGGTGCTATTTATTTTACCTACTATGAAAAATTTAAGACATTTTTACAAGGGCTCTCAGGAACAAATGAAACCCTTATAAAATTAAAAAGACTCTTTCAGGAAGAAACAGCTATTGTGGAATTACAAGTGCTGGGAATCATGGGAAAGATGCTGTCAGGGCCATGGATGAGTACCTTTTACACAGATTTGAATACACAAAAACATCCCATCGACACAATGCAGACAGTAAAGGATGTAATTGCAAATCTGAAGATACAACTTCAGGCCCCCATGGATATCTTGTTGGCCCAAAAAGACTTCTTTGGCAAAATATTGCCAGCCAAAGATATTGAATATTTATTGATTTCCCCACCAAATATAACTTTATTTGCAAAAATGATAACTGCTTGTTTAAAAGGTACTGTGGAGGTTTTAAACCGGCAATATGAAAAATCATTCACCACAGTAGAGGCCTCTTCAGTTTCTGTCCTGACATCAGCGAGGCAGCATACAATGCTGGCTGAAAGCATTATCGGTGAATTCTGTGAAAAAAAGAAGCACGCGCCTAATGCTTATGTTTCTAGCATAAGTGACATAATTAAGGCCAAGCGAAACAAAGTAAAGGAATTCATTGATGAGCTGGATGCTGACCAATTTCAAAAATATTTGAAATTGGCATTGTATTGTAGCAGGAAAAAAATTGAGGGGCGAAAGAAAGAAAAAGAAGTAAAAGAGGCAGAAATTGCTCAGAGGTTTAGCAAAAAAAGAAGCAAGGAAGAAGCTAAGAGGAGAACAAAACTCCAGAAGAGTTTGGAAAAATTAAATGATGTTTCAATTCCTTCTTTAAAGAAACAATTCCCAGATTTGACAGAAAATTTTGTGGAAAATCTGCACAATATATTAACTGGTGAGGTAGTTGGTCATGTTATAAAGCATGTTTGGACAATTGATGGCCTCAACCATGAATTTATTGGTTTTATTACAGATTTTTCAAATCCTTATTATGAGATTTACTACCTTAGTGATAATAATGTCGAAGAAGGCTGTCAATTGGCCAAGTATCAAGTTGGCACAGATTATATACTAGAGGATCTCTCTTTTGAACAAAAATGTACTACAGAATAATGTCAAAATCAAAATGGCCCTTTTTAGAGCCACAAATTATTTCTTGTAAGCGTGAAATCATTTTTACTCATGATACTGCTTTTTTTTCTTTTAATATATTCCAGGCTTGTGGATCATGTTTAAACAAGATATATTTATTTAGCCAAATAGAATGTTTTTAAGGCATATGGCTGAAGGAAGTGGGGAGAGGTTGGTAGTTAGTAACTATCCTGCCCTTAGCCAGTTCAATTCATGATCCATCCAATCTTACAATTTTGAACAAAATCATATAAATTGACAGGGTTAAACCCATTAAATCTAATGTAATGTTCGACTAAACAATTTAAAAGAAATTAAGTGTGTTAGTAATGTACTCTACAAAAATGAGACTGTAGTCTGCTGTCAGACAGAATCAAGAAGGTCACTTATTAGTTTAGAGGAACCAATTTTCCGTTTAAAATTTTCCTTAATTTCATCTTAGGTTTTAGGGAATTCCATTTTTCATTTTCAGTATAGAATTATGCCCCACCCCCACCGTTTTCAGTATAGATTTGTTTTTGCTTTATACTTAGTGAGAAAGTGTAATAACATATAAATGTTATTAAAAGAAGAAAATAAAAGGAAAATCAAAAATTTTGCTAGTTGGAATATTCACCCATTGGATAAGTTGCTCCAGCTTGATAGGATTTCCTACCTTATATTTCTGCCCCTAATCTAACTTGATGGGTATCTGGGACAACAGTTGTAAAGAATTCTATAATCCTAAATAAGAATTCAGTGAAAGTGGCAAAACTTACAGAATCATAAGTCATCTAGAAACAAAAAAACTACATTATTTTTTGGTCACTTTATTGAAATTATTAAATAAAATTTTTGAAAAAAGAATTTATAAGGGATAATACAAAAAGATGGCATTTTGCACCCACCTCCTCACTTTATTTTTTTTATTTTATTAAATCAAGCCAACTTTGTAAAACTTGGTTCCAAAATACTGTAAACTATAAGGAGCCAGTATGTGCAGGGGCCGATCCAGCATTTTTAGTGGTAAAAATCTCAATTCTAAGTCTGTGATCATATATATTAGGTTATAGAAAGGAATAGGAAGTGTTCACACACACACAAATATATATATACATATATATATATATATATATATATATATATATATATATATATATATATATATATATGAATGAAATTACATTAACTAGCAGAATGAGAAGACTACCTTACATATTGGTGGTTTCAATCCACAATCAAGAAACTTGTTTTCCTTGAAGACAAAAGAAGCATATGAACATTAAAATATTATGAAAGTTAAAAACAAACAATTTAGAATTTCTTGCACTGTCAAAAAGTATTAAAAAAAAAAAAAAAAAAGAAAAGAGAAAATAGAAAAAAATTGTTAAGTGACACTTTTACTCATTATAATTATTTTAGGATAATTTTATTAACTAATGATGTCAAAATATTTCACTGTACTCAATGAGGTCTTTTGTAAAAAAATATTTTTCTACAAACATTTATTAATAGAAAAATCAACTAGAAAAAAATTGATAAAGAAGTTATTGAACTGATCATTAATGTTATAAAAAATAAAACATTTGTGATACTTTCAAACATCATGCACACTTTAACATGCATATTTTACTTTCAAATTTGAAAACAAAATTAGCAAAAATCAAAAACTTATCCAATTTTCATGAAAATTTCAGCACTTATTTATTAATGAACTATTATTTTTCTATTTTTGGAAAGGTTATTTATTAGAAAACATTGTGTAAATACTTTTCAGGTTATTTACAACCCCTTAACCTATTCCATTGCCACCAAGTGATTTAACTTTACTGTATTTCTAACATTATTATAATAGCAACAAAAACGACATTAAACAGAAAAAAAAAATACTGTCAACATTCATAAATTCATCAACACAATTTAATAATTTTTGGTGGTCCTGAAAAATGGATGCTATCTTTTTTTTTTTTTTTTTTTTTTTAAATGATTTAATTTATTTATATATTTTCTTTGATCGTTCCCTCTTGGATTAATGCTCTTCCATCAATTTTTTGATAGCAGACATCATGGTTTGGTTTGGTTTGTTTTACGGCATATCAACCTCAATGGGTCATTTAATGCCGACAAAATGTTTATTTCTGGTAATAATTTTTCTTTCAAAAATGTATAGCTGGTAATATATTTTTTTTTTTTCAAAAACGTATTGGTGTTAATATTTTCTTTTCAAAAATGCATTGCTGGTAATAATTTTTTTGCAAAGTATTTCTGGTGTTAAAACCTATTTTTACAATTTTTGTAGTGTTTTTACCCCAAGTTTTGGGTTTAACTATTTGCCCATAGCTGGGACCCTAACAGGTGCTACCACCCCGGGTCAGGGTGAACCTGGGAACACCAGCAATTAAGAGGTGGTTCCATGCTCCTCAAAACCTCCTGATCAGAGGCCTTGCTGTTGGATGTAGTTTATCGTCATACCCAGGACGGGCAGATATCATGAATAACTGGTTATGGAACATAATTCAGAACGTTATACAAGTTTTTTCTGTTGAATAAAAAAAATGAAACAATTGGAAAATATAAAAGTTTTTTTAGAAATAACATTCTTTTTCATGTGGAAACATAAAATATTCAGTATATTTTATTAAAATTGGATATCAGTAACTCTCCATGAAAAATAATTTGATTAATAGTTAGATGATACACTTGTCATTACAATTGATTCCTCAAAACAAAATTACTACAATTATATCAGTGAGCACCGAAGGGTAGAATAATCTGACAACCTCCTCCAGCACAATCTGTTGGCAGTGACACTCAGTTGTTCTGTTTTTTGTCATGTCATTCCACTCTTGGCTTGCTCTTGCGTTTCCATCCTCACTTGCATCTCTGCCTTCAAAAGTGTCTTGCATGCCATCATGAGGCTATTGCAGATGTGGTCAAACCATGCTATCTCCCAATGCTTAATAGTGGCAATGGGAGATTCAAAAATGAACCTAATACAGAGTTTATGCTATTTCTTTGTAATTCAAATCAAAGTTAGAACTTCTGGAATTTGCTTTAAATATGTGGTTTTCTTAAGTGCATGAAGTTCCCTAAAATTTTATATAGCCTTTCCATAAGACTTCTTTATGATCCCTCTATATTAAGTAGCTTACCCAATGCACTTTCTTCCCAAAGTTAGTGAGCATAAAAATGTCAAACGTATCTTTTCTTGTTGTTAGCATGTCTTCTTGTAGTTCTTATTTCCTGTCGCATTGTTCAAAATTTGTCAGTAAAACTACATCTCTATCACTTCAGAAAGTTTTGTGTCATTTATGACAAAATGGTTCAGCATTCACTCACTGCCCTACAAATGTCTGAGGTATCTAATACAATGGACTCTTAATAATTGGTTGGGTAGGAATTTTTCTCAATAAACAGAGTGATCTTAATAAAAGAATCAAAAATCACTTATGATGTCAAAAATTTAGAATTTAATTAAAGATTTTTGTTTTAGTTTATCAAAGAATGGAATGTTGTAATTCTGGAAAGAATAAAAAACGACTTTTTTTCAGATAATGCAATCAGAAAATCATACAAGTGAAAAAACTGAACAAATTATAATTATTACTCTTAACAGTCTAGCCTTTGTGGAAAAGAGCAAAAATTAATAAACAAGGTCATTTTAATAAATAAGTTGTTGGAAAATTTCATTGTAAATGTTTCCCTCTTGTATTAGGTGGGACCTAAGTGTAGAGATTAAACATAAAAAAATCTTTGATAATTGCATTTTAATTTTATTTATCAATCAATGCCAAAACATTTCATTTTAGACAATGAAAATAAATTTTTATTCCTTGCAAATATTTAAGAAATTTAAGTTGCCTGATTGTGCATTATCTGGCTTTCAGGGAGAAAGTAGACCCTGCATTGGACTTTTGCTTAATTTAAAAAATTTTTTTTAATATTTTGATTTATGGGAAAACAACTGTGTATGAATTATATCCAAAACCAATTAAAGGGTTTCCCTTTAAATTCCAAGCAGTGTATTTTGAAGCCTACCTGTTATTTAAGGGGATCTTGGATTGATTTAAGGAGTTACAAGCATCTTCTGCAGGAATCCAGGTTGCCCTAGTCCAGAAAGAAAACAATGTGAAAAAAAGTTGACAACCACCAGGTGAGAATTGAATGAAACACAGTCATTGCCATAACAAAGAAAAGTCTTCAGCTGATGTTCTTGATCCATTCTTCGTTGCTACCATGGAAGTTATTTTGAAAATTGTATCAAATTATTCTTTGAAAACTATTTAGTATAGTATTTCTCTTTTTCTTCACTTTATCGAGATTTCTTTTCTGAGGACCTTATGCAGCATTATAATTTTAAAATTGTAAAAAGGCACATTTCATTTTCATTGATAATTTACTAACATGTTATTGGCCATCATTTGGTACACAAAGCACTTAGTTTGTGTAATTCGTTCTTGTGTGAAGAATAAAATTTTCTTTAGTTTTTAAATTTGGCTCATGTTGTCGGTCTTTGTGTACCCATATAACTTATTGTTACCCTAAACATTTGTTTGAACTATTTTTTTTCATAGGGTATGTTTTTTACCATAAAAATCCGATTAATATTTATTATTTGATTGGTAACATTGAATATATTATTTTAATCATAACAAAAGAATTATTATATAAAATATGTCATCATAAGTTTAAAAATAATTCCAGTCATTTTTAATATAATAATAAATGAAAGGCTGTATAAAAAATGTTACTGAAATGAGTGGAAAAAAGCCTATTTTTAATCATTTCAGTATAGCAAAGAGGTTTAATCTTCTATATATGATAGGTGGATAGTGTAAGTACTGTAAAAAAAAAAAAAGTTACTAAAATGAAAAAAAATCTGGGATCTGGAGTCTTGTGTTTTTATCTGCTCTTCATAAGGAAGTTGAAATAGTGACTTCAATGCTGTTTGAAGATTTTGCAAACATGGAGTACAGGAGAAGTTTGTGTATTGCACATAATTCAGTCATAGTATGAAGCAACAGATATGAGTGTGATGGTCCAAGTATGTTTAACCATTTTCATTTCTCTTTTTTTGCACAGATGGTGCAAGAATCAATGTAAAACTGTTGTGGTTCTTGAACTTCTACCAGTAACTGGCAAGATTTTTGTGCATATCAATGGCACCAGAGTGGTTCATGCAGTCATGTGCTTGATAAGATATCTAGCATGGAGTTCATAAGGTATGACTGGTTTGAGCATGTTTTGACCATCCCTAATCAAAAAGATGGAGGTGTTGGATTCCAACCAAAATTGCTGGAAATACTTTTGGAAGATTATAGCATGGTCATGACAGATCAATTTTGTTGGTTTCAGGTACCACATTTGAATCAACTGCCTGGAGGACCTTGATTTTCAATACAGGATGTGAGTGGAAATCTCTTTGTGGGCAAGGAAAGTGACTTAGTTTATTCTTGAGAGTTGACGATAAAAATAATAAACCCTTTTATTGTTTATTGGAGTGGGTGGCAAGACACTGACTAATTGTCAATCAATTTGAACTTTATGAAATGGTAAATAAAGGAATTCTTATAGTTGGTTTACATATTTTAGTAATATAGTAAATGTTATAAACATTTTTAAATAAGAAATTGTTTTCATATTTATTTCTTTATGAATTGGTAAATGAAATGCATTGCATTGCATTAGTTTTAATACAATTGTATTAATTTGTAATTAATGTTGTAAATATGAAATTATTCTTGTAAATAATCTAATTAATAAATAGTGGTTAATATTTTGTAAATTCTCAAGAACAAAAATGTATAAATTCACTTTCATCATGTTTAGGTTTTATTACAATTCTAATCATTGCTTTTTAAATAATAAACATTGCTGAGGAGTGATAGTTAAAATAATAGCAGTATCAAGGGAAAAACTGTCTTTTTGAAATACCATTTTTTGCAGGCATGAAAGTTAAAGATTGACAAAATCTTTGATATACTGAAACATTTCTTATTTTTTTTAACTTAAGAAATGAATTCACATGGTGAAGGTTCTTGTATTTTTCCTCTTTATACTTATTTATTATGTGCATGTGGAAGTGGTATAATGGATAACATCTTGGAATGAAAAATCAGAGAACTGAGTTTGAATTCCTGTCTGTTTCATTACATTCACTTATGAACAAATTCACTTGGGAAACTTATCAATCCATTGCCTCCCCTAGCTATGGTCTAAATAGTAGGATCTGAAAAAAATAGTAGTCATTCTCCAAAATTGTTAATACAATAGTCAAATGAAGCAAAAAGAATCATTGTTACAACCTGAAATATATTTTAGCTGTAAATAACCCACAATTGATAACTTGTAAAAAATAAATTGGTCAACACAAGCTCGTTATATAGGTTACTTGCTGTTTTCCTCTGCTCCTCCTGTGTTAAATATGTCCTGTGAGTAATTGACTTTAAATCAGAGTCAATTTCCTCAAATGTTCAAACTCTCACAAAAACTTAAAATACTGCATTGACCCCACTACTGTCTTGGGAAAATTTCATCCCAGAATAATTTTTTTATTTATTGGAAAGAAAAAATCAGAAGATTGCAGATAAATACTAATGCTATATATCTAAATCTATTTTGTCATAAATAAACTGTCAAAAGGATAATCAATAAAAGTAGTAGCAATAACAACCAGACACTTTCCTGCCAAGAACACTCTCCCAGGGCAGCAGGTTTCCTAATTTCAAAGAAATGACATTGACAACCCATACATGCACTATGGCTCAGTATGTAAACATTTTCTTTCCTGTCTTGAACCTTCTGTACACACGTCATTTTCTTTCACTTTTGTGAGCTATGTTGTTATATATAAATTCCTTTACCATTTCATAAATGCCTTCACATGGTGAAGCCATTTCATTTGAAAATGTTGAATTTGTTTCTTTTGTTCAACCTCTTTGTCACAGTTCTTAAACAACCACATCCATGACAAAGCAGCATATTCCACTATTAACTAGTGATGAACAGCAACCTTGTCTATTATAATTTATAATAATGTAGCAAGTATTTGCTACTTTTCACTATTGGATTCAATAAAACTTCTATGTAATCAATAGTTCCTTCCATTTAATATGTAGACAAACATTTTTGGAAAATTTGGAGCTTTGTGCCTGAAAAAAAAAAAAAAAAAAAAAAAAATGGAGTGTCAAAAGGATAGTTTTTCTATTGTTATCGCTATTATTTTACTTACCTTCACTCGGCAATGTTTATTCTTTTAAAAAGCTATGATTAGAATTGTAATAAAACCTCAAGTGGTGTATTGAGGTCAAGAGAAATAGAGGAAGGGAACTGTACCAATTAGCTTGTGTGAATGGATGGCAGAATGGTGGGTGTGGCCTTAGCAAAGGGAGAATAACTAAGAAAAACTACTGGAGAAAGTTGTGGTGAGTCAACTGTTGAAAGAGGCATGGCACACGGAGCTAGAACAATCAACCTCAGTGGATGAAATAAAGGCTTCAGTTCAAACTTCTGATCACCTGAAGAAGGCTGGAATGTACAACAGCTGAATCATAGTGAATATGCCAACAAAGAAGAGGACAACAGTCTGAACCATGTAAATAGTGTAAATAATTACATATTTGGAAAATTTTAGATTTTATTAATTATACTTTAGAGTGTCAGATCATCAGGGTCTACTGGGGGTGACAGAATAGCAACCAACCACTCAAACATGAAGCAGGTTGTACTGGGTTAATTGGTACCAATGGCTATGATTGTGTGACAATTTAGCCCAATACCTTACTACAGATTTTCAGTTTGTAAGTTATCCATTCTTGTAATTATTGAGCAAAATAAGATAAAACTACATTTTTAAAGTGGAGGGGCTGAAATTCATTGAAGGTTTTTAACACAATATGGCGACAGTGCATTACCACATAGAAATGTATAGGAGTGGATCAAGAAGTTTTAAAATGACAGGAAAAGCATGATGCATGGAAAAGGAGCAGCACATTCATCAACCTCCACCACTGACAAGAAGATGCAACAAGTTTGAGAGATGGTAATAGTGAACTGGTGAGTTATCATCCATGAGGTAGGATGTTCTCTTCAGATTTGGATCACTACTCTTTGTTCCTCCTTGGGGCACACTGCTAAGTTCAGCCCTTGGCACACCTTCTGATCAGAGAAATTGGATCACTGCTCTTTGTTCCATACTGCTAGTGAAGTGGTCATATTTATACAGCAAAACTGGCGTGATCAAGCTCAAACTTCGATCACATGACCACAATAGTACCAACTATAAGCACACAAGAGCAGAAGGCAGTGTGACAAACTTAAAGATATTTTATGGCAAAAGTATGGATAATTTTTGACTTATCCTCATATTTAAAAAAATCTAGCACATGACATGACCAAGCACATGACTTCTATGTCTGAGTATTTGTCATTTGATATTTCAAACTGGATGCTAAATCCCTTAATCTTTAAGAAGGCATCAATAATACTCTACCTGTTGCCTTCCCCAAGGAATTTAAATCAGTCATTAAAAAAACAAAAAATAGTGGAAGTAGATTCTTCATAAATCCCTTTAAATGAAAACTATATCCCTAATCTTCTTTGGGAATGCTAATGAAAGTATTTTATCACATATAAGGCTTAACATTAAAAAAATTGTCAAAGCACATTATGCACAGAATTCACACAAGCATACTTAAATATATAATGTGATGTCTTAAAAATAAATGCTTATTTCAAGAGACTTTATTATTTTCAAATTTCATGACTAATCATTCCTTATGAGTTGTTTTAAAATAGTGCTTTTTTTAAAACTTCAAAATGCAGTCAGCATGTCTCAAAACATGTCCTCTTTTTCCAATTTTCACATTTAACTATGAACTGATGATTACAGCTTCTTCATAAAATATTTGCGTATACCCATCAAATGAGTCCATTTCTTCTCCCTCACAATTCATATCTGGGAATAAAGAAAAAATACTTAAAAGAAAAATATAAAAGAAAATCCAAGGCTGATAAATTATTGTTCTTAAGTCAGAAATGATTATCATGAAAATATTTTAAATACTCGTATTAAATGATAGCATTGTAGTTGTGGGTGGGCCCATTTTGCCTCTTGGCAACCAATACTTTTAGACCCGGTCCACCACTGAGTGGGGGTGCTGATTAAATGATAATGCAAAACTTGTATTTTCATTACTTAAATATAAATTTTATTCACTTGAATCTTTCACCGGTTACACTTGGCCAATCTTTGATACAAGCCCCTCTGTTGCTCTCCATCCTCAGTCCAACATGCAAAAACTACATTCTTCATCTGTAGATGATAGACTGCCCTGGAGTGGTTGTTGATATAACTGCATGCTAATTGGGTGAAGGTGTGATATCATGTTCCCACACTCAGCAATGGAGACTGATCCCAAGTCAATTCGCTGTTGCTTCCAACTTGATGTGTGGAAGAATTGCATGCAATGTCCATTCAAGCATCATATTACATCTGAAACTTGATCTGTACATAAAAAAGGTTTTAATTCCTCTCTTGTGCATGATTACATGGATCATTTTTTTAAGGATTCTTTGTGAAAGATTCTCTACACATGGTAAAAAAACATTGTTGTTGATGTTTGAAACATGCATCCTCTGAAAATGTTGAGACACACTTTATTCAAAAATGATTTTTCTTTGTTATATGCTTGGACATGTTTCATATTTGAATTGTATGAAAATGCCATCCATATATTTATTTAACTCATTTTTCAATGTGTGTCTTGAAGACTCTTTTGGAATTTTAACCCATTGAAAAGAAAATGGTTTCTCTCCAGTGTGTTTTTGTATGCTGAACCACACACTTAATGAGCACTAGATTTCTCTCTTGTGTGTATTCGCATGTGTTTTTTTAAATTGTAATTCACTGAAAATGCTGATCCACAAACTTGACAAGAAAATGGTTTCTCACCTGTGTGTATTCGCATATGCTTTTTTAAACTAGAAGTCTGTGAGAATGCTGATCCACACACTTCACAAGAAAAGGGTTTCTCTCCTGTGTGTATTCGCATGTGGTTTTTAAAGCTAGAACTTTCTGAAAATGCAGATCCACAAGCTTGACAAGAAAATGGTTTTTCTCCTGTGTGTATTCGAATATGCTTTTTTAGAGTGGAACTCACTGAAAATGCTGATCCACACACTTCACAAGAAAATGGTTTCTCACCTGTGTGTATTCTCATGTGCTTTTTTAAGCTGGAGCTCACTGAAAATGCTGATCCACAGACTTCACAAGAAAAAGGTTTTTCACCAGTATGTGTTCGCATGTGCTTTTTTAGGTGTGAGCTCCTTGAAAATGCTGATCCACAGACTTCACAAGAAAAAGATTTCTCACCTGTGTGTATTCGCATGTGGTTTTTTAAACTAGAATATATTGAAAATACTGATGCACAAACTGTGCATGAATAAGGTTTCTCCTCTGTATGTATTCGTATATGTTTTTTAAAATTTGAACTGTCTGAAAATGCTGATCCACACACTTGACAAGATAATGGTTTCTCTCCTGTGTGTATTCGCACATGTTTTTTTAAATTGGAACAATCTGAAAACACTGATCCACATTCTTGACAAGAAAATGGTTTCTCTCCGGTGTGTATTCGCACATGTTTCCTTAAATTGGAATGATCTGAAAATGCTGATCCACACTCTTGACAAGAAAATGGTTTCTCTCCTGAGTGTATTCGCATGTGATTTTTTAAATTATAATTATCTGAAAATGTTGCTTCACACACTTGACAAGTTAATGTTTTCTCTCTTATGTGTATTTCCATATGTTTTTTAAAAGTGAAACTATTACAAAATGCTGACCCACATTCTGCACTGATAATATTTCTCTCCAATATGTGTTTGCATGTGCACTTTTACATCTGAATTTCATGACAATGCTGTTCTGCACACTTTGTCAGTATATGCTTGGATATGTTTTTCAATTTTTAACTGTGTGAAGATGCTATCTTGAGCACTTGTCAAAAGTACAATTACTCATTAGTGTCTACTTGTTTGCTTCTATGTTACTATTTATTTATATAATTCAAAATACAGTTCCAGAAAATTTGCAAGTTTTCTCTTTGGAAGATGTTCCCATATGTCTTTTCAAATTTGAAAATTGTTGTTCTTCCCTACAATTGATATCTGGGAATAAAAAAGAAATATTATGAACAAAAACGCAAAAAAAAAAAAAAAAAAAATTAAAACAAATTGGGGTAGTTGTTTCTCTCAAAGCCATTTTTAATCATTGTTCAGAGAAAGCTGTTGGTCAGAGTTAGCTGTTTAGATATTTCTGAACAGGTGTGGAAGCATGCATAACATCATCATCATTGAGATCCTTACATTAAGTTTAAAATGTAAGTAAAAAAATACAATAAAATAGAAAATTCTTTTGATACAACCCAATATTTTAATGGAATAATAATTCCATAATTGTTTACTCTATTCACAGAACACTATATTAATAATTGTTTGTTAATTAAACACCAAGTACCTCTATAAGCATCTTGTTCAAAATTACTTTCACCATGTTTTGAAACTATCTGATAAATCAGGCTATGAGCAGATGATTATATATATAGTAATGGCTGGCCGTTCATTTCTGAACATGCTGTCTAGTAGTTAATCCCAATTTCAGACAATTTCTTTCATACACAGAGCTAACCTGTGGTTTATGTGAGAACTATGCTAAGCAGACATTACTTACACTTTCGGGTGGGGGGGGGGATGCATATTCTGGCATGATCAGTTATTAAACAAGACTCAGAAACTCAAACCCTTGGTCATGCTGACTTGTGACTTCATACTAGCACAACTATTGATGGCTTCTGAACACTTTTTCCTACCCAATTTCACTCATAACACTTGGGTCAACCTGTTGTATGGTTTTCAGTCTCTTCCTAATTGTACTACATGCTGAGCATTGTTTCCCTTGGTCAATATTATCAATGTCACCATCTTGACAAACTGACCATGATGAGATTCAAACCTGTGTCTTATGGGTGGAATGCTAATATTCTAACCACTCAGCCATTGTGTATATAGTTAGTTTTTTTTGTGTTCATTTTTCCAAGTAGCAGAGAATAAAATGTAAAAAGTCATTATATACTTACATTTTTGATATTAATATATATATATATATATATATATATATATATATATATATATATATAAAACACATTAAGTTCTTAAATTGAAATGACATTCAGAATAGCTACTCATAATGTTCACTTAACTGTTCATGTAGAGCTTAAATAACCATGTCTGTCTTTAATTATATGGTCAGTATGGTAATTTGAAAAAAAAAAAGTGTTACTTTGTGTCTCACTTTCACCTTCCTGATTACCAAATATTGTCATTATATACAAAAAACAAAACACTTTAACTAATGACTATATCTCCTGATCTACCATTCTAAAGAACATTAACAGTATATTTTTGAAGCAAACAAGAAATTAAAATCAAAGCTACAAAACTAACACAATCTAATTTTGGCAATCTTTAACCTTCGTGCCTGTAAAAAAAAAAAAAAAAAAAAAAAAATTGTCAAAAGGACGGTTTTTCCTTGACACCACTATTATTTTAATTACCTCCACTCCATGGCAATTCTGAAGGTTCTAAAAAGGATTAAAAAGTATAATTTAATAATAAAAATTTCCCCTTAATAATAGCATAAATATTTTGACAATAAAATTGTTTTTATTAAGTTCTGGGCATTTTTTATCATGTATGCTCATTTTTTAACAAAAATCTTTGTTATTATTAAGAAAGAAAGACCAAAGGATTTTTTGATTATTAAATGATATGTCTTTGATCCTTTTTAGAACATTTCAAATTTTCATTAAAAATTTTGTTTTTCTTGTACCAACCAGAGGACTAAAAATTAGTATGGGAAATTTGAGTGTCTTTTTTGCTTGCAAAAATTGGATGATTGCCTTTTAGAAAATCTTGGTAAAAATTTTTTTTCTTTTTTTACATCCGTTACCCCTCCACCCACTTATTTAAATTTATGAAATTTCAAGAAATTGATTTTTGTATCACTTAATGTTTATATTAGTTATATGCAGAACTCCTTGAAGAATTTAAATTGTCAATATTTTTGGGAAAACAGGACCCCAGTTCCCAAAAATCTGCTCTGAATTGTAAAATAAGAAAAATGCAATAAAAATAAAACATTATCTAATTAGAAAAGTTTTTAAATGCTTTTATGAACAAGATATATTTACACTATTAAGAAATTGTCTTCACATTTAAAAAATATTTAGTTAGAATAATTTATAAATTATAAATCTTTTCTTAATTTGTCCTGGTTAGGTAATATTATTATTCAGTAAAAGACATATTTAATAACTATAAATAAAAAAGCTTACTACAATTCAGCAACTTTAATATTTTAATATTATTTGCCAATTTTTGTAAATACAGATGTCCATAAACAACCTTATCAAAAAATAGGACTGATAACTATGGTAAATTTAAAGCTGAAGTACCTAAAATTCAATAAAATATTAGTGGAGAAAATTTTCATAAATTTTTAAGATTACTATGTAGTAAAAAATTATATAAAAACGGTGCTCACGTTAGATTCCTCAATTAATTTTTACAGATATATGCCCCTCACCCCATCGTAGAAAAAAAAATCAGATAAATTTCAAATTTGTCAGTAAAGTTGTCAACACCTCAAATTTGTCAGTCAAGTTGTCAATACCTCAAATTTGTCAGTCAAGTTGTCAACACCTTAAAAACTTAAACTCAAACCCCTACCGCCAAGTTAAAATGCATTTTTGTGATATTTTAAACTAAAAAAATAGGTGATATTTGTTTGTTTCAAATCAGATTAATTAAACTTTAAATCAGCTAATGTTCCTTAAATAAAGTTTCAGAAAAAGTATATTTTATTTTTGGAAGATTTTTTAATAAAGAGAATTACGTTGTGGTGACAGGTGTAGTTAAAAATTGCGTTAAAAAATCAGCGATTTCAAAACAAAAACTATTTCTAGTCAATTTAAATTAGTTTTGAAATACAGTAAAGAAAGTATTTCTCTCATTGGATGGAAATATTAGCTTGAAATTAAAAATAAAATAAAAGATTCAAAAACGAATTTTCATTTTTTAAAAATTCATTTTTTTTAACCTTAGGTATCGCTTTTCCGAGGAGGTACCAACTTTAGGGTCCACAATTGAGCTAACACCGGTTTCAGACACAGCAGCGAATATTAATTTCTTGACAAATGAACATTATTTAAAGAAAGAGAGGACGAATATAGGCACTTCGACGTAATGGCGTTGTATGGTTAATAAGCTTTTCTCGCTCAGTTACGACTGAGTATTAAGTTCGACCGCCACAGGGCGCCCCATAATTTCGGCCTTTTACCTACCACAAGGTCCAAGGAGAAAGTGAGTCAGGTTACACAGTTTCATTGAAAGTACAAAATAAAGGTTTGTTTTGGTTTGGTCCTTTTTTTTCTGTTTTGTTTTGTTTTATTTTTTATTGATAAAAATGGAAAAAAAATGATTTATAATTTTCCGAGTTACTTCAAAAATCAAAATCAAACTGTCAGAATAAAAAATAAAAATGATTCATTAGAAAATAAAATTGATTAATAAATGAATTAGAATTAAAAAGTTTAACTTTAAAAATAATTATTAAATAAGTTTACAAAGAATTAAAAATAAATAAGGAATCGAATATCTTATTTCAGTAGATTCAATTTTTTTTTTTTTTTACAACAGAACTCTTCTTCGACAGTAAAAAAATTAAATAAATAAAAAAGACATTTTTCTACAAATGTTTGTAAATAAACAAATTATTAAGGTAAATGTTATACTTACTTCTTTCTGTCTTTTTTCGTCTGATTTGTCTTCCTTGGAGTAAAGATCACATTAGAGAAAAGAAAACGTAAAATTTGAAATACATAATGCTTTCTGGTGGAATTAAATTTAAGAAATAGCAGCCGTTCTCGATCGAAGTAAAACGCTTTCTAAAGAGCGAAAATCCAGGGAGATAATATTTATAGGTCTTTAGCAGCGCGCACACACGCAACCAGATATGACACAAGGTAGTGTTTTTTTTTTAAGTGGTTTTATCGACCATACCATGGGAAAATTCCCAAACCCCCTCGGCACTTCTCCTTTTGGAGACGCCTCAGGCGCAGGGCAATAAACTCAGCCGCCTCCAGAGGAAGAGGCAAAGCTTGAGGGTATGCCCCCACTCCTCACTGGGGCTGGGGCTCGGGTTTTAGAATTAGAATATGAGGAAATCCCATAAAGTAATTAATATATATGTTATTTTATATTACCTATAAGTTAATAAGTATATAAAGAAATATATGTTTAATTAGTTTTTCTTTTGGTCACAACATACAGGAAATAACATTTTCTTTTTAATTTTAAACTGACAGACATATAATTGCTTTTTTTTTTCATTGGGATCTAAAATATAGGAAGGAAGTTAAATTTACCATGAATCAAGAATTGGCACACTAGTTTTATAAGCCTTTACTTTTTTTTAAATACCATAACCATTTAAGATATAGGTGATCATGGCTCTCCACCTACCCCTTTTTTTTATTATGGCTATGAAGTCCAGTCTACATCATTGTGTGAGATGGCTGTTGAACTTACAAGAAGGTTCATTTGCCCTTTGATAGGTTAATTCTGCTGGGTACCTAGCCACCATCCTCACTTGACAAAGCCTGGTGGGGGAATTGGTTTATTCACCAATGACCTGATCATGCAGCTTACACTATTGGGTTACATGGCATCAGTAGCACTTATAGAGTGACCTGATATAATTTATAAGTAAAATTATGAGATTTGTAAAATATGCCAGAATTAAATTGAGCAAAACTTTTCTCTATTAGTCTTGATAATGACCTTTTCCATACTGTTTACGCACAGGATATAGGCAATCACAGCTCTCCACAGAATCCTTTTCTTTATTTTATTAAATGAAGGCGTACTAAAAAGTAAAGCACGAAACCATATCATAAGAATAAAAGAAGCGACAACACAAATTTTACTCACTTGTGCTGAGCATACAGTACGTCAGGACACTCATATCTAAGTGTGCTTGTCTGCTAGGGTGGCTATCTAATTCTAGTTGCAGGCAGCTGCTCAGGAAGATTTGTGTTTGTTCAACACCCACAAAGCCAATTTGTGGTTTATACTGAAGCTATACTGAGTAGACCTTACCTAAAGTTTTTGGGAGAGAGAGCACATGATCTGGTATGATCAACAGCTTTAACAAGCCAGTATGCTAGAACCTTTAGTTCCAATGACTTGTGAATTCATACTGCTGAAACTATTAATGGCTTCCAACCCATAGTATGGTTTTCATGTACTTTCTAATGTTCTCCTCAAGTTTATATTATCAAGAAGAAAACTCCTTGATCATTAGATTTGAACATGAGTCTCATAGTTGGAATGCTAATGCTAACATTCTAACCACTTGGCCGTGCACACACATAAGGTTTATGTAAATATTTTGAAAGATATTAATATTATAAACATAAACTAGTCAAAGAAATGGTAATTAAGTGTGAATAGTAAGAAATATGCCTGTTTTGTGCTTCACCACTTTTGTTGATTGGTGTGGACGTTTTTCAGGATATATTTAATGGCTCCTGGAACATTTGTCCTGCAATCAATATTTGGTAGACTCGTGTGAGTCCAGGCAAAAACAAATGAAAAAAAAAAGGGATTTTAAACAATGCATGTGTAGGGATACAAAAGGTGATTATCTTACTTTGGTGTCTGTTTAGTGACGAAAGTGGCAGTCAACTTCAAGAAATCAAACAGAGTAGTGGTTTTCTTAGTTTGGACCTCTCATCCTGGGCTGAGGCTAAATCTGCTTCAGCCATGTTGGACAGCTTACAATCCTATGGCATCGTTTTCCTATGGAAATATATCTTTACCAGATATAGAAAAGTCCTCATGTTGGAAAAAAACAAAACAAACCTCACCATTTCTCATTTGCAGGAATATGTTCTTGCAAGGTGCATAACAGAGACATCCAGCTTGTTTGAATCTGGAATCCTAAATATGGCTTCTCCAGAAACACAGAAGAATATCCATATTATATGTATGAACCTATCTTTTTGTTCTGCTTTCATTCTACTTATTGTGTAGATATGTGTTATATTTTCTCTACATAGAACATGTGTAATATGCATATATGATTTTGTACATGACTTTGCAGTATAAAACTGTGAGAACCAAGCATGTTTGTTATTCCTATTCCTTTTAGCCATTTCATTCCATCCATGAAATAGTGTTATTATATGGATATAATAATGCCCATAATGGGAGAAATACAAATTGGAGAAAAACCTTTCTTTAATAGTGCATCCATTAACTAGTAACCACAATGTGATATATATTAAACCTCAATACATGTATTAACAAAATGAAATTACATTAATGTGTACACAGTGGAAAGGAAAAGAAAAGACTTTAAAAAATTAGCTATTAAGAATGTGTTTGTTTTGTGTGTGATACAAGCATGTGTGTATGTGCGCATGTGAGAGTTCAGTAGTCAGTCAATTGGGGAAAAGAACTTTTCCAGTGCGGACATTCTTTATCTACATGTTTCTAAATCTTGGGGCAAGGGAGAGAAATAAAAGAAAGGAAATGTTTGTCTTTTTATAAACACAGTGCCACCTAACGAGTATTTCATGAAGCCAAGTGGGGTAACGAACATGAAGCAGAATATTCAAAAATTGTTTATAAAGAAAAAAAAAGTTTAAAATATTTGACAAATAAAGCAAAAAGGTTTATGGAAAAAGTGGTGAATTCAGATTACTGAAGTTAATTAGGTGAATGAACTCTGATTTTTTATGTTTCGGAGTTTATCTTGATCAGTGCTCATTTCTAAATGCAGACATGAAAACAAATTCCTTCTATGCTACCTACAATCACATCATAACTAAAAAGACTAAATAAAATATCATAATCTAAATCTTATAAACTTTATTTTGAATACCAAAACTTAAAAAGCTAAGAAAACTACATGAAAGGAAAATATACAAAACAAATAATTGAAAAATATAAATGGATAAAATAATAGTAAATATATATGTAAATTAGTGCTCTAGAAGTCATGACTGTAAATAAATATAGCCTATTTACATATACACATCCTCCAACCACCCAACCAGTAGAAATAAGCAACCTAAATAAATAAACCTTAGCATTACAAAGATAGTAATAACGAGTCAGTTGCAGGAATGACCAATTTTATTGCAAGGTGTGAACCTTTTTTAAGAAAATATTTAATGGTTCCTGATGCATTTGTCCCACAAACAATATTGGTAGACTCATGTGAGTCTATGTAAAAATAAGAAACCAAAACATCAAATTTAAACAAACACATGTTAATAAATATTTTAAACGTGTATGTTATAAAAAGGAAAATGAGAAATGAAGTTAAAGTTGTGAAGAGCTCAAAGCAACCTTCAGTATATGTCTCTGAGGTACTTACATGCTGACAGAATGATGAGAGAATGTTTTGTCACTGTCAAAGTCAAAAAGGAAAGAGGAAGAGGCTTTCAACTCTTGCACCCCCTATGATTATTGTCAGAGGGTAGTAATTCAGTATTTTGCTACCTGTGATTATCATCACAAGAGGATAATCCAACAAGTCTCTGTCAAGACTTGAACTCATACACCTTTTTCTCAAGAAGCCTAACTTTATTTCTGATTCTGACCATTAGCATTGGGGGAACAGGAACAACTATCCATGGATCCCAGATATAAAAAAGATCCAAATAATGACTTAGCAGTGCCTTGCAACTGATCTCTCCTCTGATCTAGCACTAACAGCTCAATGGCAAAAAAGTACCTCAAAAACCAAACTGGTAACATTTTGTAATCAGTGATTAGATCCTGAGCTTTCTCCAGTGATAATGAACAGTTGCACTCTCAATGAGGCTCACTGCTTTGGATGTTGACTGAGTATCAAGTTCACCTCAGGCCCCAACTGGAACTTATATATATAATGCATCGCTAAAGATGTTAAAAAAGATGGTTGGCTACTTCTATAACTCCAGGAAGTACCTGACTCTTTCTGACATGCTATATTTTTACAAGAGATAGACCAAAAACGTCCTGGGTATCATGATAAACCATATCCTCTGATTGGGAAATTAGAGATTTTGAGGAGCATGTAACCACCTCCTAATTGCTGTTGTTCCCAGGTTCATACTGATCTGGAGTGGTAGCACCTGTTAGAGTCCCAACTATGGGTAAATAGTGAACCCACAAACAAAAACAAAACACTATGAAAGTATAAAAATATATTTTTATGGTAAAAATACCAGCAATTTATTTTTATATAAAAAAATTACCGACAATACACATTTATAGTAAAATTACTAACAATACATTTTATCTGTAGTTGAAGCCATAAAATGTTGTTCAAAATAGTTACATTTCAGCATTAAATAACTTATAAAGGTTGATATGTCGCTAAACAAAATCAACCAGTTAGACCAAAAATGAAGTATTGCAGCCATATCAGGGTTGGAGCTGCTCAATTTTTACTTTCCAGCCTTGATAGAGTTTAAAATCATTTACTTAGTCTGATGGGGAAAAAAATCATTTTCCAGCCTCTTTTGCACAGATAGAAGTTGCAAGCCTACTGCTACTCTATAACTATTTCCGTATCATGACAAATATTCAGCTGAGCTCCATTCTTTACTTCCACCAGTTAAACCCTTTATAACAAGGACATGCTATGTTACTTCCTCAAAATCAAATCACCTTCATTTCCTATATGTTCCAAATGCAAAAAGGTACACTCACATTGCTTTTTTCAAGAACTACCACCTTATAGTGTAGCAAAATTAAGAATTGGTGCAAGTTTGCCAGCACTTGAATGATTGATAACAATATGCGTGGACAGTTAATCTCTTCAACACTCAAATCTGGCAGTTTATAGAGCTTCCTGAGACAACCATGATTGGTTAAATCAAAATTAGCATACTATGCATATTTCTATATCAACAAGCTCATTTTGTTTTTTTGTTTTTCAATTTTTTTTTTAAACAAATGTGTGTAGAAAAAGTGAGGGGGGGATTCACTTTCACAAATCCTCTCTATACCATAGCACTCCAACCAACTCTCACCAAGAAGAACTTCTTTTCCTGCCTCCTCTCTCATATTGTAGGATTTTTATGTTATAAGGCTGCCATAGATTGGCCAAAGAACCAGCCAATCGGTGCAGGGCACCTGTTTTAAATTCAAACCACTTTAACCTTTTTCTTTTTCATTAT
This sequence comes from Acanthosepion esculentum, assembly GCA_964036315.1. Classification (NCBI taxonomy): domain Eukaryota; kingdom Metazoa; phylum Mollusca; class Cephalopoda; order Sepiida; family Sepiidae; genus Acanthosepion; species Acanthosepion esculentum. The sequence goes on along the minus strand of CAXIWW010000511.1, from coordinate 71,455 downwards.
TTTCTCTTCACATAAAGCGCTACCTACCATCTGTAGCTTTGTTTTTGACTTGCAAAAAATGCATGCAACCATGGGCCTCTTTGCCCTCTGCAGTAGTTCACTACAATATAACATGTGGGTGTTTCGTAAAGTGAGAAGTGACTATCTTTGCTACATGTGGAACAGACTCCTGCATGCGTGCTTCTTTGAACACTATATAATCTTAACATCTTCAAATCAAAGGTCTGTCATTATCTATCCTCCTTATCCTTAAAATATTCACTTCCTACCACTTTCTCCTTTATTCATATCACACACCTCATTATCATTTTAGCATAACCCCCCTACTTTGAGTAGTAATGAGTAATGACTACTTACTAGAGTGCTAAGTTTCCTGGCTTTGGCTGGGGTGGTTTTGAAGTTATACTCACCTCGGGCTCCAGAAGACAGTACCTCTCCTTCATCATTATCTGGTGCCTTAGGCATTTCCAAAAAAAGGGGAAATGCTGAAGGGACTTGCACAATTTTTTCATGGTATTGTCATTAAAGTAAAACCCATTTTAAACCTCGTCCTTGTGTCACGTGGGCACACTGAAAGATCCATTTTCTAGAGTACAGACTCCTGCTTCCCAGAGAGTACAACTACTTTTTTCATGTTTACTAGGCAAAAAAAAAAAGTAAAAGTGTGTTTAGTTTTATGCAATCGATATATTTTGAAATTTATATTTTTTAAAATTGTCGTTTTTAGTATTGGTCAAAAAAGTAATTATTAAGGTAAATTATTACTAAAATTTAAAATCATTCAATTTTTACTAGCCTTTTAGGTCGACAAAAAAGATTTTTCTTCATTGAATCAAGATTCAAGTATCTCCCTTTATTTTAAAAAATATTTTTTTTTTTAGAAAATTTTGGTAAAATATATTTTTTTGAGTTATCTGTTTCCCCTCACTTATTTAATTTTATGAAATTTTGAGAAATTAAAATATGAAGAAGGTATAGTTATGGATACTATTGTCTTAAGAAAAAATATATTTTGATGAATAATGAATTTTTATAAGAATTGTTTACATTTTTTATTTTTAAAATTTTAATTTGAATAATTTATAAAGTTTTAAATCTTTTCAAATTCTGTATTAATTTGTACTGGTTAGACGATATTGTTATTGAGTAAAAATTATATTTACTAATCATAAATAGAAAAGCTTAGTACAATTTATTGAACACCAATATTTTAAAAAGAATTTTGAAATTTTTTTGTGTGTATAAATGTGCCTATTGTAAATATATTATCAGAAAATAAGAGCAATAACTAGAGTAAATTTAAAATCAAAGTAGCTAAAATTCAATAAAACATTAGATTATGGAGAATATCTTCTTAAATTTTTAAGATTACTAGGTAGTTAAACATTATATAAAAAGGGTGCTTATGTTATATTCTTAAAATGAATTTTACAGATATATCCACCGTAAAAAGATATTAGATAAATTTCCATCTGTCATTCAAGCTGTCAACACCTAAAATAAACAGCTACCACTGTGTTAAAAATGAATTTCTGCAATATTTCAAACTTAAAGTAGTAGTTGTTTCAAATCAAATTAATTAAACTTTAAATCAGCTAATCTTCCTTAAATAAAGTTTCAGAAAGTATATTTTATTTTTGAAAGATTTTTTTAATAAAGAGAATTACATTGTGATGAAAGATGTGATGAAAGATTGTGACTATTTTAGTAATTTCAAAACAAAACTCCTGCTGGAAAATTTAAATTAGTTTTGAAATACAGAAAATTATTTTGCTTATTGGAAATATTAGATTTAATCTATTAGCTTGAAATTAAAACTGAAATAAAAGTTTCAAGAAAGATTTTTCATTTTTAATAATTCATTTTAAACCTTAGTTATCATGTTTTCTGTGAGGATAGCTATTTGAATGTGATGGACAAGAAAGTTTTTTTTTAATTCAGGTTTTATAATATCTTTACAGTTTTTTTTACGAGGATTTAGTACCAGAATTCCATCTGTAGTCTTCAGTAAATTTCTCAGAAATTCTTATATCCAGTTTCATCATCATCAGGGCTGTGGAGTCAGAGTGGGAAACAATTAAGGGGTCACTGGAGTCAGTAAAACTATACTGACTCTGACTCCCGCTGAATTTACGCTTTATGTAAAAAGTCTTACATTATATAATTTTTATTTTTATTGTTATTTCTTCTACTATATATTTACTATTTCCTTTAAAGAAATTCTTCTCAACTTCTTTTTTAAAGTCATTTTATTTTTTTGTAGTTATTTTGTATTTGCAAAACTATATATATAAAAAAAAGTCTTAGTAAAATTCTATAATGTAAGATTATCTTACATTATAGGATTTTTCTTTTTGTTATGTCTTTTACATCCTGTAAAAGATTATATTTCAACTTCTGTTATAAAGTAATTTTATTTTTGTCCTGTATTTATTTCTTATTTGCAAAGATATATATATATATATATATATATATATATATATATATAATGTAAAAAGTTTATTTTTTATTTTTATTGTTATTTCTTCTATATCCTTTCAAAAATTTTGTCTCTAATTCTGTTAGAAAATATCAAAGAATGAATATGTATGATATAAAAGCCACAACATCTATATTCTTTGATATAAACCAGTTATAATGATATAGGCCTACTCAAGTTGGGAGTGTATACATATGCTTTATGATATTTGTAGGCCATAATCACTTAATTACATAGAGTCAAAAGTGCAAAAAAATAGACGAATCAGAGTCAAAAGTTTTATGTTCTGACTTGACAGCCCTGACCATTCTTTTACAAATTTTCCAGCTGCACATTAAAAACTGGCTGAAATTCTTCAGAATTCAAGCCGATTGCTAAAAATACAACAGCAGTGTCCCTTGTACCAACAGTGTAAAATTCTGACATTTATTACATTTTATTATTTGCGATGTCATTTAATTCTCATGGCTCTGGCATCGGTAATGCCTTCAATATCACATCATGAATCAATTTTTATGTCATAATTAAAATTCCAGATATGTGATTGATATACTGAGTTCATTAACATGACAAGTTAGAAGCAAAAACTGAATCTATGACTTATTTGAAGACAGTAGGCTCCATAAATATGTTAGCCAATCACAATGTAAACATTTACAGTGATAGCATTTTCCCTGCAGGTAACATTGAAGATTGAATAATTCTTGATAAAATTAACATGCTTGACAGTTTATATCTTCCCAATGTGATCTTTTAGAAAATAGTATTTGGAAATTTTTCATTTTGTAAAATAAACCTATATCATTTGTTATATATACATTTTCCTACTTATAGACAGTAAAATATTACATTTTCTCTGAGCCAGAACTCAGATGAAGATGGAAAGTTGTTATTCATGTTTCATTCAATTTGTTTTAAGATTATAAAAGTTACAACATAATTATGTTTGTTTAGTTTGCTTATGATTTTCAACTACACTTTGCACATATACGGACACACACTGGTGAGAAACCATTTTCATGTGATGTATGTGCATCAGCATTTTTACTTGCTTTCAGTTTAAAGCAACATATGAGACTACACACAGGAGATAAACTATTTTCTTGCCAAGTATATGGATTAGAATTTCCAGTAAGATCACATTTAAATAGGCACATGCAAACTCACACTGGGGAGAAACCTTTATCTTGTGAACTGTGTGGAGCAGCATTTTCACAGAATTCAGATTTAGAAATACACAGGCAGACACACAGTGGAGAGAAACCCTATTTATGTACAGTGTGTGGATTAGCATGTGAATACACACAGGTGAGAAATCACATTCTTGTCAAGTATGTGGATCCACATTTTCACAGCGGTCAGATTAATTACACACATGCAAACTCACACGGGTGAGAAACCATTTACTTGTGACATGTGTGGATCAGCATTTTTAGTTAGGTTCAAACAGTATATGAGACTACACACAGGAGAGAAGCCATTTTCTTATCAAGTATGTGGATTAGCTTTTTCAGTAAGTTCACATTTAAATAGGCATATGTGAACTCACACTGGAGAGAAACCTTTTTCATGTGAAATGTGTGGAGCAGTATTTTCATGGAAATCAGGCTTAGAGGCACATAGGCACAGACACAATGGGCAGAAACCTTATTCATGTACAGTGTGTGGATCAGCATTTTCAACAAGTACCAGTTTAAAAATACATATGCGTATACACACCGGTGAGAAGTCATTTTCATGTCAAGTGTGTGGATCAGTATTTTCAGAGTGGTCACATTTAAGGATGCATATACAAATTCATAATGGAGTTAAACCATTTTCTTGTGAAGTTTGTGTAGCTACATTTTTAAGAGAAATAATTATTAACCTCAAATGTTTGAACATGTGTTTCCAAAAAAATCCTCCACAGGAAAAATATTTTTAAATTGAAAAAAAATAAAACAAAGATAAAAGAAAACGAGGTTAAAAAAAAATCAGGAAATTAAAACAAAATTTACAGATATCAGTGCTGTTTACCCAGTTTCAAACTTGGCATTTGTAAATAACACTTAGTTTAATAATTCTGAAAAAGTTAAGGTTTGATTTTACACTATATTTATATTATAAACAGGACCATACATTCTAAAATAATTTTTTTTAAAAGTCAACATTTTTAAATTCTGACCAGTGCCACAGTCTAAGAATGCTAAGGTACAAAATTTATTTCCCCCCAAATTTTTTCATATGAGTTAACAAGTCTATTTAAATATAACCTGACCCCTGGTTACTTGTGGAGGGGGTGCTACAATTTGGTGAAAGTGCCTTGGTGATGCTGCAGTCAATTTCGCTGGGTTATTTCCTTTATTGGAATGTGTCATCTAGTGAATTTAGTTAGTTGTGTACTCACTGGGGTGGAAATATTCATCTTAATAGGCCAGGCCTTTGTTGATCTGGGCAAGATTTTGAATGTATGTTTCCTTCAATACTGGATGATCTTGCTGAGAAAGGTGTAAACGTGCCAACAGAAGAAACAACATTGTTGAAAAAATTATCAACAATTTAATTAAAGGGGAAATGTAAAATCGTACAACAGCAGTGGGGTTGTTTTGTCCCAATCACTCTTTTTTACCATTGAGGCACTGTTTAAGTATTGCTGGTGGTGCTAACAACTTAGCAGTGAACTATTTTATGGTGGATTTTCTCTTATGTGTGATATTTGAACAGGGCATGCCATTTTTCCTGAGGTAAAATAATAAACAATAAATAAAAAAACAATAACAATGAAAATAAACACCACGACAGTCAATCATCAAATGACAAGAAAATGGTTTCTAAGTCAAAGGACCCACACATTCGTCTGGTTAATAAATTAATCATTTGAAAATAACATTTTCCATCCAATGGGTCAATAAAAAACATGCTTTGTGATCCCTTTGAAGAGTAAGCAAAGCTTCTAGACCAGACAAGCCAGTAAGGTATGGCAATAGACAGCAACAGCAGTTTCACAATGCATTGGCTTCAATGAGATTCCCTTACTCATGCACCCATCTTCCTCAACAAGCTATGTGACACTTGCACTTTCCTCCTCACTTTCTCCGTTGCCTCTCTTTTTCACATATGTGAAGAAATCACATTTCTTTTCATCTTAACAAATGATTACAAACAAGGAACTTTAATACACTCTAAGAAAAATTTAGTTGTAAAAACATAAAAATAAAAATATTTTATATTTAAAAACCTTTCTAGCCCTTTTTGTTGTGGGATGATTCAAATTCACAACAGATGTTCTGTTTCAGGTTCGATGAAATGTTCTCAGTTTTTAAAATGCAAAACTGCATGGCAAAGTGTTTGTTTATGGTTAGATATTCTATTTGAATTTTGATATCTCCTATCAAGTCTTCCATAATCAAAGGTATCATAGGTCTTCTTCAAACAAAGTGCTGGTTATAACACCAACCCATTTTTCTCTGCATTTGCTACATGATCCACATCCTTACCTGACTAACCGTTTAACTCTTATTTCGCCTGCAATCAAATCACACTGAACACACTAGCTCACCGTTCAAGCACCAAGATTAAGCAGGGTTGAGCCCAGGCGGTATTTAGAACACTGGATACTATAAGCAACCTCCTACAATTTAAAATGTTTTGACTTTAAAATAACTCACAAAGTCTTAAAACACAAATCAATCAATCACTTTTGTTACCTTCTTACTTTTGCATTTTGATCTTCTATAGTAATAAATTCTTTTGACTTGTGTTGGGTTTTGGTATTTTCTTGACAGTTGTAACATGTGTCTATTTCTTCTTCCATGCTTTTTGATTTGTGTTGGTAATTGTGACATGGCTGTATATAATCGTTGTACTGAATATCTCTTTCAGTTTCACCTGAAACGATCCCAGTGGAACTTAGCCATGTAGTAAGTTTCACAGCTTCTTCCAGAACTGTTCCAATGTGGAAAATACTCCCAATGGGATGCTCCTCTAATCACTACAATCTTAACCTCTTTGAGAGTCAACGATTATCTATTCTACATATGCTCATAATGTGCAACACTTACCCCATAAAGGACTTTTGGAAGAAAGGAGGAAAGGAAAGAATGTCAAATCTCTTATCCCAAGTATTATGAATGGCACCAAAATAAAACCCCACAAGACTCTTGCTCTGGTGTGAAATTTAAAAAAATAAAATAAAATAAAATTTTTCTTTGTGTACCTAACACTTAGCTAAGATAACAAGTTCCAATTACAATTCTGTTGGGCCAATAAAAACAATTATAATTATCAACAAAATGTTCACTTTCGTTTGACAGTCAAACAAAAAAAGGAATTGAGAAGGTTCATAGGTGTTGCTATATTTCTGTTTTGTTTAAACAATAGTTCAGTTTTAAAAACTGAGATTATATACATATTATTATTGTATTTTCATAAAAAGTTAAAAATCACAGTTAATAACACTGTTTTTGTGACAAACTTTCACAACACTTCTTAAAGATAATCATATCTTTTTAAATTTCTAGAATTTTCTCATTCATGCTTTCTTTTCCTTTTCTTTCTTTTTGTTTCTTCTCGTTCTTTAGCTTTTGTGACTTTCCTTTCTTTTTTTTTCTGTTACTTCCTTTTCATTGTCATTGCTGGCGGCTTTTAGTTTAATTTTGTATAGTCCCCAGTCATTTGCCTGTGAAAGCCGGAACTTCTACTTTTCCTAAATTCAGCTCCCAGCACCATGTATGTCTTCCTGGTGAATGCCGAAACATTTCTCGCAGACAAACCAAACTTCGTAAATATCCACAAATCAGCTATAAATTGAATAGGAAATTTGATGATATGGAGTTGCAACCTACTTTCTTCATCAGTTAAAGTCACTTTGCATCTCTTAAACCACGCCTATTTATTTAGGTGGGTTTTGCTTTTGAGACCATCAGTGAATCAGGTATGAATGACTATGAGCCTCTTTCTTCATACAAATTTTTGACAATTTTAAAAAAAGGATACATAAAATTTGTTTTTCAAAAAATTTGTATAAAACTTTTTGTGTATGCGAAGCTGAAATTGATGAAAAAAAAATTTGGTGTTAATTTTTCCTTCAATTCCAGTTTCACATATACAAAATTTTACACATCAAATTTTATTCAGACTATATTTTTATTGTCTGACTTCATTAACAGTCAATTTTTTTTTTTATGAATACATGTTAGTAACTTCCTTCTTTTTTAGTTTTAGTAAATGTTTTTAAATATTCTCCATAAAAGAAAATGTAATAAACAAACTTAGTTTATTTTTTTATTTACCCTTTAATTATTTTTATATACATTTACATTTCTTTTTTATTATATAAATTTTTATAGCCCTCCTTATACACTCTTACAACATCCCCATTCAATAACTCACTACCTTGTGTGTGTCACTCAGGCCTTGCATTGGGTGAATAACAGTAGGAAAATAACAAAAAAAACAATTCTTTCTGACAGTTGACATTAAAATAAAACATTTCCTCTTGTATTGCTCAAACAATTTTTATGACAAGGAACAAATTCTCTTGAAACACCGTTTTCTGTACTTCGTGGTCAGCAGTTATTTTCTATTTTCAAGTTTTTGAATCAATGATTTTCTGCATTATTTTTTTTTTAATTGGGAACTATTTGAGATATGTAATTTTATTGAGTAACATTACGAATTATTCCCGTGAATGACAAAGAAATCTCAACAATAGGATGAAATTCGATCTTTGTTTTTTTTATTTTCTTAATGAAAAGAAAACGTTAAGTTTAATATTCACGTTTTGAACAGGTAAGTGTAAGTTTGATTCTGAACATATATTCCATGAAAAGGCAGTCTATCTTTAATTGTAGTTAAACATTAAAATTATGAAACAGAAAAGAAATCGTAAAGAAAGGTATGTTTGAACTTTGGGTTCATCATTCATTATGATCGAGACTTGACAATCTCATTTTTTGTCGATCTCATGAAGGTACCTACTTGACATGGTTAAGGACCGATTCTGTTCAGAATTTTCTAATTATTTTATTTTACTTATTTAGAATTAAAGAACATTTATTTAAGAAAGTATATCGGCAGTAATAAATAGAAATGGTGTATGCTATAATGGGGCTGGGGATTTCCTGGTCCTGAGAACAAAAGACTAAATTCTTGGCCTCAATCTATGACAGTGCAACTGACACAATGTTACATCTAACTACTATTAATTTTGAAAATAAATTATAAAATTTAAAATTTTCATTTTTTCCGATACATTTAGCAGCCGTAGCAGCTCTAAATTGTATATTTATAATTTATATAAGTATTTGCAGAAAAGTCTATAGGTCATACTAAAAAAAAAAATAAAATAAAAAACACGTAAACATTCATAATCATTTGATTTTAATAAAAAGAAAATGGAAGGTTAAAATTAAAAATCAGATAGTAAGTAGGTGGGGCTAACTAACATTGTTAAATTTCAAAGAATCCTAATTTTTAACAAGTCAAAATGAGTTTTTTTTTCCGAAACGAAAGCAAAAAATCGTTACTTTCACTTTTTAAAAATTTGCAAAAGATCAGGGAATTAACCGATTTAAACAAAATTTTCAGCACTTATTCATTAATGATTTAAAAATGAATGAATTGAAATTGTATATACAATACCGAATGCGCCATTTTATTAGAAGACTTTGAAATTGTGTAATTTTAATTAATTTTGGTAGTAAGTTTCACTCTTCTTCCCTTTTCGATATCTCATGTGTACTTTTTAAAGTGCGGGATGTGGGGTGGGTCTTAGCGAATTTCTCTTTTTTACAGGTATGTTTTATGCAATATCAAGTCAAGTGTGAACATACTGAAAATTCGTCCCGAACCTTTCCCTTTCTAAAAAAAGAAACATTTCTAAAATAATTTAATTAATTTGTGAATAAGTCCTGAAAGTTTGGTAAAATCCAACAATTATCTGGTTTAAAATCAGTGTGTTTTTTCTCCACAAAATATGTTAAAATTTTCCATACTCACTTAAGGTCACCTGTTGACAAAAAAAAAACAAACAATTATTTGATTATTGCAAGAATTTCCAAATCAATGTGTTTTTCACTACAAAAAACGCTAAAACTTCCTATACTAATTTATGGTCACGTATTGATACAAGAAAAAAAATTTTAAACATTCTAAAATGGATCAAAAATATAATTTAATAATCTTTCCTCTTAATAATATCAAGATTTTGATGATAAAACTGGGGCATTTTTTCATCATGTATGCTTATTTTTTAGTGAATCTTTGGAGGTATCAAAATATATGATATTGAATTATCATACTAAACACTTAAACTCAGAATAATAAAAAAAACTCAATGGGTGCAAATAAATATTTTATGACGTCAAAGTATGCATGATTGTTGCGGAAACTAGTTAAAAGTGAGTAGGCCAAAATCAGATCTTAAATTTTAAAGATTCATGATTCTCTTTCTCTCTCTCTCTCTCACTATATATATATATATATATATATATATATATATATATATATATAATCACCATTTCTCAACTGGTGCACATGCTGAAAGGTAGCCCTGTTTGCCCCAAGTTAACAGAAGAGCAATTTATGAATTATTTTTATATTTTAAAAATATTTATTTTTAAAAAGCTAGAGATATCAAACACATGACTTCTCTGTCCATGTCTAAGTCAAATCTTTGTCATTTGATATTTTAAATTGGATGTTAAATTCCATAATCTTTAAGGAGTGAATAATTATTTCCCTTTTGGCTTTCTCAAGGGATTTCAATCTGTCATTATTGGTCTCTCTAAAAAAAATAGCAGATTCTTCATAAATCCCTTTAAATGAAAACTGTATTGTTGAAAATAAAAGATTAAAAAATAACATGAAAAAATTGATATTACCTTTTTTTTAAAATCTATCAAAATCAAGGAATTATTGGATTTCATTAAAATTTTCAGCATTTATTAATGTACTTTATATTGAATATCTTTTAAAAATTTTGTTGAAATATTTTTTATATCTGTTACCCACCTTTACTTAAATTGTGGCTAATTCACACTAGCAAATATTGAATGTTATTTTTTACATTTTTTAAAGCTAATTATACCATTAAAAAATTAATATCAAATGTGAAAATATTGTCCAAAAGTTCAAGTAATCTCAAAAATTGTGTTTTTTTTTTTTTTTGGTGCATAGTTGTATATCTCAAAAATCTCTTATATTTCTGTATATTTGTTTGTGAAAAATTGATATGTAACAAACAAATATAAATAAGATTTTTTTGCTGTGGAGACAAAAAATACACAGTATATTTTATTAAAATTAGGTATCAACAACTATCCCCCCAAAATAATATGATTTTGAAATTCTTGCAGACCTTGGTCATTGCTGATAAATTGATATAAAATAAAGATATTTAAAGAATTGAAATAAGTAAAGTTTAATGAGATTTTCAAGTCTAAACATTTTTTAATTATTTAAAAAAAATATTTTGCAGCTGATTGCTCAAAAATGAAAGTCTGATATAAAATTCTGAGTTATACCCAGTGACTAATGCTTTCCTCTATTACGTTTATATACCATCAATAGCTAAAACAAATCAAACAGTTGAGGTAAATTAACACTCAATCCAATAACATATTTACAATTTTTTTTTCTGTTTTCTTTTTCATTTAATACATTTTCATATGAAAATAATATAGCCTTATTGGGTGACATCAGTAGTTAATAAAACTGTCAAAAATAATTGTAATGAGCAATAATATCACTTGACTATATTTTTTTCCACTTATTTTTCTTTTTTTATTTCTTTTAATAATATAAGAAATTCAAAATTGGGCCAACCTAGACCTTTGTACCAGCAAAAAAAAAGAGTGTCAAAATGGCAGTTTTTACTTTGACACCACCTTCACTTTTCAGCAATTTTTATTGTTTTAAAAAGTGATGATTAGAACTGTAATAAAACCTAAACATATGAAAGTGAATTTATACATTTTCATCGTTCTTGAGAATGCTGGTTTAATTAAAAAGAGAATCTAATTTACTAAGGCTAAAATGTAAAGAAAGTGCACTGATTTGTGAGTCTTCTGCAGTAGATTTCCATCCAGGTTCATACCACACTTCACCTTAACAAATCACAATGTGGGATATTTAAAAGCAAAAAAGGTGACAACTATAGTTGGGATCATCGAGTCAATGCAATCTTTTTCTTAGCTGTATAGTATGTGCTTCACCAGAAATCGTACAGTTTTGAATTCAAAGTTCTCCTTCTAGAATGGTTGCCATCCAAGCCTATAAAACCCAGTATGTCCTACTATTTACCCATAGCTGGTGGGGGGGTGGGGGGAGAATTGGATTGATACATTTTTCAAGGGTACTAGCATGTAAGTGAATGTAATGAACTCGACTAGAATTCGAACTTGGCTTTTCATTCTTCAATCTGAGCTGCATTCCATTACTCTACCATACCTCCTTAAATTTAAAAATGGCACCAATAAGAACAAAAGCATTGGAGAGCTGAATGAAATCAGCCAAGCTGTACATCTTGACACATTGGATGCTGGAAATTTAAACGTTAAATTTAATGTTTAGCATTCCAACATGTTCTGCGTTTCCTCTCAGTGTATAATTATAGCTAATGTTTTTGTCTATATTTTCACCTCCTTCCTCCTACATAAATATAGTTCCATCAATAGGAACATTATATTAGTCTGATGAAGTTCTTTTGAAGGATAAAAAGTGTTACATGATTTTGTTTTCCATTTTGTGATTCAATTACATTCCAGCTATAATAAAATGGAATCTTTTTTTTATTCTCCCTGTACAGTTGTATTGCAGAATGAACTTTGAACCATGACAGTTAAATACTAGTTTATCAATATTTTTGCCTTTGCTCCCTTGTGTTCAAAAGTGCAGATGATCAAAGATTTCATTAAAATAGCAATAATATACTTTTGTTACATCAATATATTGTTTACTGTCCTATTGTTTTGAGATTCTAGCAAGTTTCAAGAGATGCAAATGTGAGAGAAAAACATGAAATTTCAGTTTAAAAAAGAAGAAAACTAATAATTCTACATAGTGTATTCGCTTATGTAACTATTTGATTATTTTTTTTCTTTCTACAGTTTGCATCTTGAGAGTACATGAAGAGCATTATGAATATTCATGAAAAGAAAAGCTCTTCACTCTGTGAAATTTGTGGATTAACATTTGATTGTAAATTCCAACTTGAGAGACATATAAGAGCACATACAAGGGAGAAACCATTTCATTGTGAAATTTGTGGAGCTGCATATTTCCTAAATTCACATCTCACACAACATAAGTTAATACACAGTGAAAAGAAATCATCCCACTGTGAAATCTGCGGAGTAACCTTTTCACAGCATTCAAAACTCAAACGACACATGTTAAAACATTCAGGAAAGAAATCTTTCCACTGTGAAATCTGTGGAGATAACTTTTCCCAAAATTCACTTCTTAAACTGCACACTGTAACACATACTGGAGAGAAACCTTATCACTGTGAAATCTGTGGCATAAGTTTTTCTCAAAATTCAAACTGCAAAACACATATGTTAACACATACTGGAGAGAAACCTTTCCACTGTGAAATTTGTGGTGTGAGTTTTTCTCTAAATTCATACCTCAAGCAGCACATGTTAGGACACACTGGAGAGAAACCTTTCCACTGTGGAATATGTGGTGCAAATTTTTCCAGAAATTCAGCTCTCAGGCAACACAAATTAACACATACTGGAGAGAAACCTTACAAATGTGTAATCTGTGGATTTAGTTTTTCCCAAAAATCAAACCTCAAACGGCACACATTGAGGCACACAGGAGAGAAACCATTCCACTGTGAAATCTGTGGAGTTAAATTTTCCCGAAGCTCACTTCTCAAACAGCACATATTAACACATACTGGAGAGAAACCTTACAACTGTGAAATCTGTGGGAATAATTTTTCCCAAAATTCAAATCTTAAAACACACATGTTAACACACACTGGAGAGAAACCTTTTCACTGTGAAGACTGTGGACGTAGATTTTCACAAAATTCACATCTCAAACACCACAAGTTAACACACATTGGAGAAAAATCTCTCAACTGTGATATCTGTGGAGTATTCTTTTCTCAAGTTTCACTTCTCAGACAGCACATGTTAACACACACTGGGGACAAAATTTTCCAGTGTGAAATCTGTGATCATAAATTTTCACAAAATTCTTTTCTCAAACAGCACATGATAACACACAGTAGTGAGAAACCTTTTCACTGTGAAATTTGTGGCCGTAATTTTTCCAGAAATTCACTTCTGAAACAACATATATTAACACACACTGGAGAGAAACCATTCCATTGTGCAATCTGTGGAGTTAGCTTTTCCCAAAATTCTAATCTTCGCACACACTTGTTAACACACACTGGAGAAAAACCCTTCCCCTGTGAAATCTGTGGTGGTAGATTTTCTCAAAATTCACATCTCAAACAGCACAAGTTAACACACAGTGGTGAAAAACCTTTCCACTGTGAAATCTGTGGAAATAGATTTTCTCGAAATTCAGCTCTCAAACGTCATGTGTTAACACACACTTGTTGATAGCATTTCCATTGTGAAATCTATGCAGTGAAAATTTCTGTTAATTCAAATGTCAAAATACATGTTAAACACACTGGAAAACAACTTGTGAAATCTATGGAGTTATATTTTCCTTAAATTCATATCACAGCACAAGCTAACACACATTGCTAGTCATTTGCTAGCTGGTCATTTGCTAGAGATATAATTCTCAGACATGATACTTAAATGGATCCCTTCTGGTTTAAAAAACTGGAAGTAGCTTTTATTAGAAGTCATCCCACAAACAACACATGTTAATGCACTTGAGAAAGGTTTTTAGTGTGAAATTTCTGAGGTTCTGTTTGATTGGAATTCAGCATTAAAAAATCACTTGCTAATATACGCTTGTATTAAATCTATTCACTGATGATGTGTGTTGTGCAACATTTTATCAGAATGCAGATCTCAAATGTCATTTGATATCCTATACTGTAAAATGTATGGAATTAGATATCCACAGAATTCAGATATTTAAAAAAAAAACAGAATTCAAAATCTCAAACATACATAGAAATTATGAAATGGACAAAGTCCGACAATTATTTTAAGACATTTTTATGTTTAACATTCTTTTTATAGATACAAATATTTAAGTAAATGCTCTGTTTATAATAAACAGTATTAAATGACATTTACAGGCCTGAATGTCCGAGAAATTTTCATAGAAAATATTTGTCCTCCGACAGGATTCGAACCTGTATCCTATACAGAACCGTCATATAGCCTGACGTGCTTTTTTACCGATTCGGCCACAGAGGATCATTCGGTAGGCAAGGTCGAATTTACTGAGTCATGAGTAGATATGAATATACGTGAGAGATTCATGGATGATTGAAGTTTAAAAGCAGTAAATGTCTGCAGAACCACCAACCAAGTATTATGACCCTTCTTGTTGGTCAGTCCTTAATCAATTCCTATGTTGGTCAATACTGCCGCTGGTCATTGAAGTGGCAGTCCCAGTTTGCGTCCTGTCCTGCCCATGTTTGCTTTTCGATTACGAACCTGGCAAAGACTGAGTTGTCAGCAATTGTAGCGCCGGTTCAAACCTCAGAAAAGCTGTGTCACAAGGAATTTTAAAAAAAAACAATGTTCTTTGCAAACAAAATAAAAGAAGACAGGAAATTCTTTGGGTCTGTTTTCTATGTGGTTTATATCATTCTTTGTACAGAAATATTAACCCTTCCCACTTTGAATTTTATCGTGACATGTTACTTATTTCAGTTAAATCTGGAAAAAGACTTAAGTCGGGAGGTCTCTTTGGCAGCAAGTTACATGGGATTTGGCAGTGATGTTGTCTCTCAGTGTCTGCAACTCCAACTGTACTGCTTGCTTCAGACTTCTGCTTCTATTGACTTTTACTCAAAACCGACATGGGGCTGACGGTATTTGGGGATTCTGGACTTTCCAGTAAGAGTTCTTTGTTATGTGGTTGTAGAAAATTAATTATCCTTCCAAATTTGAGAGACCCCTTCCATGGGCAGTGGCCATAGGTACTGACCCATCTCAATAATGGGCAGAGGCAATCTCTCTGTCTCTCCCCTCAGTTGTCTTCTGGACAAATTCAGTTTTCAAATTCTGTGGGCAAACGGGTTGGACTTTTGGTCATCAATCATATTTATTACTTTGTCATCAGCACTTTTTTCCCCAGTTTGGGGTTTTGTCTTTATAATCAGAAACTAATCAGCTGTTTCCCTTTTACTGTAATCTTCATATCTTAATTTCTTTAAAGCAAAGTATAAAATCCTTTTTCTGGGATTGTTTTTACTGTCTTCTGATTTTTTACAGCAATCATTAATCAGTTTTTTTCTCCATTTGTCTTCAATTTAAAATTACCAAATTTTATCTCTCAGTTGGTGTTTTCACAATTGGCACTTTTAGTAGACTGTCATTAATTTTTCCCTTTCTCCTTCATTTCCAAAATCCTCAACTGTCTCCAAGTGTATTTATTGCCTCTATTTCTCCCTCCAACTCCCATTGGTTCACATTTTCCAGATAGCTGTCTTTTTCTCAGCACAATCTAGTCTTCACTCATTGTCTGGGTTTTAAGTTACATTTTAACCCTTTTTTATTCTGTTCCAGGCTCATATTCCAACTTAGCCTTTTTTCATTTACCAGTGCCACACTGTGTTACAATATGATCTATGCTGACCAACTTTTCCCCATAGATCATACTCCCCACACTCTCTTTGTCAATCAGGCATATTAGTGACAGAATATTTGGTCAAAATACAAAGAACAGGTTGAAGTCGATTCTTAGCTTTCCCAAGGTTCTTCATTTAAACACTGTTCATTGGTAAACACTATACCATCATATATATATATATATATATATATATATATATATATATATATATATAGATATAGATATATATATAGATATGTACTTGGGCAGCAATCCCTCTTTTATGGAGGTGGTTGATGAGGCTCTGTGATCAAAGTATTTTTTATATTTTTCTTGCATTTATATGAGAGATTTCTTTTTTGAACGGAGTCTGTGAGGAGAATTGATCTTCAAATCCAAGCTCATTTGGCTAATTTATTAGACATTATCAAAGATATTTCTTGTTTTCTGTATATGTAAAAAAAATTTTATATGAATAGAAATATCTTAATTCCCAAACACAGTCAGCTCATTGTGGCCATGTTCATAATTGATATTTCTGGGAGTTGGTTCTTAAAGATTCTGATAGATTAGCCAAGAGCATTTGGCTCCAATGATCATTTGAACAGTTCTTACACACTATATATCCTAAAAGGAAATCTCTTGTGTGAATGCAAGAAAAATGTAATAAAAACCTTAATATATTTATAATTTTCATGTTTGGTCACATTTATGAAGTGGGTTAGATCAAGAACTTCAGTACTCACTCATATATACATATTGTTATGAGGCCCCATCTTGTCCTACATTTTTACACTTATACTATAAAATACAAAATCTAACTTAAAATGATGACTTAAATCTGTAGCTACTAGATACCCTTTTACCATATGAAAAGCTCCCATTCACCAAACCCTTTAGATTTCATAATAATAGAATGAAACTTTCTAGAAGTCTTTAGAAACTTCTACTGGGTTCTAGAGGGCCCAAAAAACATATATAAACAGGAGCTCGTACCAACTGGCCAGTTGCCTGCTGAACCCACAGCCACGACTTTGGAGGTCAACTCCAGTCCTTTTGATTCAAGAACAAAGCTTCGACCAAAAGAATCTAAATGCCTACAGTCTACAAACAATTTTTAAGAAGAAAATAATATAATTTTTGGATTAGCAACAAATTCTCATCCATTGCCTTAATCTTAACTACAGTGGATTTCCTCTCCCGCTCCCTTGTATAGTTACACATTAAGCCAACTACTTTCTGGGCTCTCACATGCTTTGTAACTTGTTAGCATTTCCTATCTTATATTGTTTTAAACCTCATCCCTATTGTTCTAAAATATATTGTATTATATGTAAAATAAAATCTGCATTTCCTTACTAGATGTAATCCCTTTTCTTCAACCTTAATTTCTATGAATGTGGTTCTTTTTATATTGTGTTGCACCAGCCGTAACATAACATATATATATATATATATATATAATATGAATAATAACAAAAGGAAAATTTATCCTAGCTGATACTTTTTATCTTCTGGTGGACTTTAGCAGGCCATTTACTTTGACAAAGTCCTCAGAGGATGAAATGTGTTGACTTGGGTAAGTTTTCCTTTCATATTCTTCTTTTTACATATATATATTATCTGATAATTTACTTATATATATGCAGAAATATAGTTTTAAAGTGTGCTATATTTATGGAATAAAATGTTCAATATCAGAGATAGAGCATATGTAAATATAAATATAAAAGTGAACATTGAAGTCAACACTCAGAGGCAACAGGCTGTTTCAAGCTAGCATGAAACAGCCTGTTGCCTCTGAATGTTGACTTCAATGTTCACTTTTATATATATATATATATATATATATATATATATATATATATATCATTAAAACTAGTCTCCCAAATATAATCACTTTGGAAATATCAACATTTTCTTAATATTTGTCTGATCAGTCAGATCATCCTCCTTGGACTCACAGATTGGAATTTATTACTTTTGTCATTATCACAGTTTTCTCCAGGTGTATACCTTTCTTTGATGAGGAAAGAAAGGATTGTTGCATATCACCACATGTCATACATAGAATCAGGTCTATTACATTGATTGATGTGAATGGGTCGCTCTGATTACAGTAATTTTTTTGTCTGGCTCAAACCTGCTGAAAAAATGTGACACTGCGTCTGAAGTGCAATATAAATATTGATGAGAAAAATATATTCACAGTGAAATTTGTGGATTAGAAAACCTCCCTTGTAAATAGGATAATATGAGACAGATAATACTGCAGATAGGAGAGAAACCATTTCTTTGTGTCATTTGTGGAATTCTTCTCAAAATCCAAATCTCAACCAGCTTATGTCAACACCTCCTTGAGATAAGTGTTTCCATTCCAAGATTTGTAAAGTAATATTTGTCTAAAATTCAACCATAAGACAATTTCTGCAAAGGGTTGATAAGCCGTAGAAAACAAACAAATCAATCAATTTAGCAAACACTGACGAGAAAGATTTCTATTGCAAAATTTGTCGAGCAACATTTGGAATTCAGCAAGGAAAGAACACAAGATTAATGCTCAGACAGTGAAAAGATGGGTTTTTATTGTGAGGTTGGCTGCAATGCATTTTCTAGAAATACAACAGTGAAACACCATATGGGAAGATACCAGTGAACTATATAATAGATTCACATCTACAATGCATGTTAACACAGAGTAAGCCTTTTATTGTGAAATTTCTAGTAAAACATTAACAAGGAATATGAACATCAAATTTCATCTGGAGTGAAATCTGTGCAAGTATATTTCCTAGAAATTCATACCTCAGAAACATGCACTTAGGGGGTAATGATTTCCATTATAAGATTTGTGGAGGTACAAGTACATTTGCCTTAAATTCAACCCTGCTGCAACACAAGTGAGAGAAATCTTTCCACTGAAATCTGAAGTTTTCCATACAACTTTCTTTTCTTTCCATGTTGTGAGCTTCTTGCTGCTCTATTGCTACATTCCTTAGTCCCACCACTCCTGACCTTTACAACTGGAATCCACCATGCCATGTGCACAAGAGTGAATCATCCCAATTCCCTTTGTATTCCAATAGTAAGAAGTAAGTTCCATTTGCACACCATCTTCCCAAGACCTGCTGTATTGTGGAACAAACTCCTGGCAGAATGTTTTCACAATCATTACAGTCTCTTCAAGTCTGGAGTTAACCATTATCTTTCCTGCACAGCCCTATGAACTTCACTTCTTGCCTTTTCTTATACAACACCACATAGTAACCCTTTAACTTGAATAGCTCCTGCGCTTTGTATTGGATGAACATTAGTATAAAACAGTGCATATCTCAAGAGACATATCTTAACACTAGAGAGAAAGGTTTCCATTGTGAGATTTCTGGTTCAACATTCAATTTGATTTCACCCCTGAAGGACATACTGGAGAGAAACCCTTCAAGTGTGAAGTGTATAGCACAACATTTTCAAGAAATACTAATTTCTATCAGCTTATGTTAATGTACACTGCAGAAACTATTCAGCTGTGAAATCTGTTGGATTAGATATTCCCAACATTTTCACCTAAACAAACATAATTTGATGCATAAAAAGGGAAAGGCTTTCCATTGTGATAGGTATGGGGCTATATCTTGAATTCAGCACTTGATTCATGTGATTAAATAACAAGTAAAAAACTGAAGTATTTAGTGTGAAATTTTCTCAGCTTTAATTTTTGATGAAATTGATGTAATTTTTGATGGAGACATTCTTGCTCCAGGACTGTTGACTTTTAATTTTCTCCTTTTGTTTATACTACAACATTTCACCTGATGTCTTTTACAGATTCTTTGGGGCTGTGAAAAGTAACCCTGTATATAAAATATGCTCTGAATGTTACCTGTTGAATTCTAAACAAATATTTATTAATTTATGCAATATTATGCTCATTTTATGCATACAACACATTTTTCAGTGTAAATAAAATAGGAAAATGTTAGTAAAAATATTAAAACAGTATTAATCTTATCTTGTGAAGACAAATTTTTGATGGAAAATCTTCTTGTGATTAACTGAATAATCATTGAAACAGTAACAACAAAATTAACTTCATTTTTTGTGAATTAAACACTGAAATACTAAAAGGGTGTATTTTGAAGCTACTTTCATCATTGTCTGATAAAAGAAATGTATAAAAGTTAGTTTGGTCCAAATGTGATACTATGGACACCCATACAGAAAGAGGTGTTTTCTCTTGATTTCAAGTGTTTCTGTTTGATGATTTTTTTTTTAAAGTTTGGTCTTTTAAGCAGCATTCACTTTGACCAAAGTATCATGTGGAAGTAAAGGAGTAGATGAAGGTAGTTTTTTTGGTGATCAAGTGGCAACAAAACTGGAAATAGGGTATATCCCGGTGTTATACTAACAGTCATTCTTGGGATAAAGGAGGAGTTCTTGTTGGAAGATGGACTTGTCAGTTACATAGTTCCTGTGCTATCCATTTGTATTCCCAGCCATATGTTGAAATGTGTAAATGGGCAAGGAGTTTGTAGTGGATAGAGCTGACTGTATAAGTTATCCCAAGTATCACCTATATGCCCATCTGGGTGAATAAAACATTTACATATAATTTGGGAAACAGTGTTCATGTTCTTATTCCTCAATATAGTGTTTGTCTACACTATTTACATTGTTCAGACTGTTGTCCTCATCTTTACTGTCACATTCACAATGTTTCATATGTTGTACACTCCAGTCTTCTTCAGGTAATATTTGTTGGAATTTTGAACCAAACCCTTTATTTAGTCCATGGAAATATATTGTTCTAATTCTACATATCATGCTTTTGGATATCTTGGTTTTAGTTAATTCACCTTGATAACTCTCCAAGTTTTTGTTCTATCCACTGAGGCCAGGGATTGTACTCACATCTCACAACAAATATTACCTGAAGAAGGCCGTTGCATACAATAGCTGAAACAGTGTGAATATGACAGTAAAGATGAGGACAACAGTTTAAATACTTAAATTACTTGATCTTTGAAATATAGACAGATAGCATTTGTCTTTTATCTTGTTACCTTGTGAGCAGCAGCAGGCTCCTTCCCAGGTTTTGGTGCACACTGACAAGATTGAGAATCAAAATGCAGTATGGAGTGATCATTGGCTTGTCAGTCGAAAGCTTGGGTGAGGATCACATTGTATGTTCACACAAAGATGGAGGATAAGTTGAGTGCTAAAAGATAATTCAAGCTGGATCCCTCATGTCATTTCTTTATTCATTCACTAAACTTATTTTTTGCTTTAATGTCAATTGTCTCTCAATATGTTTTCTTCATCTGGGATAATGAAAAGCATAAACTGCTTTGGTTAAAAACTGGTGGACAATATAAAACTGATTCCCTTACTTTATTTCATCATCACATTTTCTTTATTATTTATGATATACAATAGCATAGTAGATTAAAGCATTGGTTTATGAATTTGGTGGTATAGTAATTGTGAGTTCAATCCCTGGGCTGAATAGTACAGTCAGACTCAGTGGATGAGCTAGATTTAAAAAAATAATGACACGGACACTGGAACCCCTAATTTAAATGAGGAGTTCAGTTTGAAATTCCTTGAAGTTTAGCCAGATTAACAGACACCTGAAGACGGCTGGAGAGCATAACAGCTGAAAAGTTGTGATAATAATAAAGTTGGGGACATCAGTCTGAATGTAAATAATTTAAATTCGGCAAACTTATGTGCATGCATTATGATGTAGTGTTAAAAGGACAGTTTTTCCCAAGACACTGCTTTTTTAAGTACCTTCATTCTTTGGCAATGTTTATGGTTTTAAAAAGTGATGATTAGAAGTGGAAGAAAAACTAAAGACATGAAAGTGAATTTGTACATTTTTTTTATTCTTGAGAATTTACAAAAAAATAAATACTATATATTTATTAGATTGTTTATTTACAAGAATAATCTTATATTTACAACATTCTAAAGACTAATACAATTCAATATTTGTCATTTACCAATTTATAAAGAAATAAATTTGAAAACCATTTTATTCATAAACTCATGAACATTATTAACTAAATTATTAAAATATGTGACCCAACTATAAGGAAATCCTTATTATTTACCATTTTTGAAAATTTATCAATTGGCAATTAGCCAGTGTTTTGCCAACCATTCTAATAAATAATAAATATATAGTGTTTATTATTTTTGTTGTCAATTCTCAAGAATAAAGAAAAAAGTGTATAAATTCACTTTCATATGTTTAGATCTTATCACAATACTAATCATTTCTTTTTAAAACAATAAACATTAGTGAAAAGTGAAGCTAGTTAAAAAAAGTGGTGTCATGGGAACAACCGCCCTTTTGACACTCTGTCTTATTGGGACACGTTTATCCATGTTTGCCATAAATTCTGTTTTTGAAGTATTATACTTTTAAACTAATTTAAAAAAATAAGATGGATTTTAAGCATACAATGTTTCAGATCTTAATTTCTTTCAAGAGATCAATATCTTATTATAACTTTGTTGCTTCCTTAGTTAGCATGTACATTATACCCTGCCATTATCTCAGATAAACAATGGGTCATTCCTCTTTGATTGCAAGGATAGATGGAAGAAACGATATGTCGAAGGCACCATTTGATTTTAGGGGGAATGAAAGGAAAGATAGGGGAGAGAATTACACTCTTGTGTTTACTGTATGCTTTGGTGAAATGGAAAACCTTGGCAGTTTTTAATCTTTTCATTTGTACCCTCTTACTTAAATAATGACCCGCATTTTTATTTATGATTATTATTGTAATATTTTGTTAAAGTTGTTAAGCTCAAATATTTAGCAAGGAAATAGAGTTATTTTATAGTCATGGATCTTGCAAAGAGCTTCTTCAATGATTAACTTAAGAATTATGATACACTGGAAAATTCATATAGGAAAACCATTAAATTTTCATTGTATTTCTTGTTAATAACATTAGGGTTTGTATGTACTACCCCCATTCGTGGACCATGTCAGCCCAAACCTAATTAGGGGCCCCAGGCAGTGCTTTGTGAACCTCGTTATCTTATAAACATTTGCTTTTTTCAGCATACATTTATATACATTACAAATTAAACTAAGCACAACTGACTTTTAAAGGATGAAAGATTTTTGCAGATTTTGGTATATTTCTACATATTTTCTTTTTTTCATCCAAATCCATGATTTTTTATTTTTTGCTAATGCTAAGTCTCAAAGAAAAAAAAAAAAACTATTTAAAATTCACTATTTTTTTATCCATAATATTGAATATATTAAAATTATTAAACTTTTTAACAAGAAAAAATCTCAAGTTGATATTAAAAATAACTGCAAAACATTATTGATTGTTTTAAGCTGGAATGATCTGTTATGACATGTCTCTAATTTGTATTGAGATACCTTGTATTTTTCATTTTTTATAGTTGAATTGTTCACCTATATTGCATATGATCCATTATTGTACATAATTAGGTTACAATAAAATTTGTATTTTATATGAATACTACCTTATTAAAATTGAGATGTAGTAGAGTGGGGGGCCCTGTATCATCGATTGAGGTGGGGCACTGGCTCTGATTAACATATTTAGCTCTAAGTATCTGTTTAACTGCTCACTTCTTCATTTCACTTTAAATTGAATACTAAATCATTCCTAACTCTTTGCAATAATTAATAGTCTGAACTATTTTTTAAAACCTCAACATGAAAAAAAAAAATGAAAAAAACTGTAAATTATGTAAAAATATAAATCTAATGAATTGGTCTTGAAATGGTTGATCATTATTTCTGCATCTGCTATATTTTTATGATTAAATTTTACTCCATTAACATTTGATAACGCTTTCTGGTAGCTTTTGACAAAAGAGTTGTAAAAAAAAAATCTGTGTATATGCATGTTCAGATCTTAATATACATGAGACATGTTGCTGAAAATCAAAAAAGGGCTTACAGCCACATCATGTTAAAACACAAGTTCCGGTAAGATCACTGAAGTTAAGCAACAATGAATCTATCAATTGACAAAAAAAAAAAAATTAAAGAAACAAAAATACAATGTCAGCAAACTTTTTTATTTTTATTTTACTGTGTGAAAAAAGAAATTGTTAAAAAATATATTTCTGATTTTTTTTTACCAAGAAATATTTATTAAATGTGAATTCAAGTTAAGTTTAATCCTTATATAATTTATTAATGGAAAATCTCAATGAATATTGTTAACTCTAATGTCACATCTTGTTTGAAACCTGTTTGCGTGTAGATTCAGTCTGCATTAACTTTTAATGACAGCATAAATGAAAAAATGAATTTCATGCTATTTTTTGACCAAGTGATAACAATTTGTATTTCAAGAAACAAATATGATTTAATAAAATTTCACAGTGAAGAAATAGCATAGAAGAATGTGGTGATTTTCTAAGCATAGCTTAGATATGGCACAAGGCTGAAAGTATGGGGCACCCAGTGAGAATTGAACTCACTAATCAGTCGTAACTGATCTCGTGAGAGAAGCTTGCTAACCATTACACCATGTCAAAGTGCCCATAGCATAGAAGAATATGAAA
This sequence comes from Acanthosepion esculentum, assembly GCA_964036315.1. Lineage (NCBI taxonomy): Eukaryota > Metazoa > Mollusca > Cephalopoda > Sepiida > Sepiidae > Acanthosepion > Acanthosepion esculentum. The sequence goes on along the minus strand of CAXIWW010000511.1, from coordinate 46,692 downwards.
CATTTCATTGTTTTATTTCATTTTAAGAGAATCAGTTGAAAAATATAGAATCCAGAATCAGATTATTATTATTATTATTGTAATGCCTTTTCTGGTTGTAACATGACAAATGTGAAATAATTGTGATATGATCAGCTATTCCCGTCACCATATGCTCAATGGGAACTTTAGCTGTTAACCACAATACAGAGTGTTACAGCTCAGTGAAGGAGGCGTGAATTGGGCATGGCTATTTTCATTGTTCCTCTCCCTCACTGGATGTGTGCCACCTTGTGGAAATCTTTTATATTGTGTACCTGCTAAGATGAATTATGCAGCATTTCTTTTTATTCACTTTGTTTGTGATCCAGACAATGTCTCGATTCTAGTGACTTTCTTAATTCAGGTGACCTTCCTGAAAGGCAGGGAATGTCTAGCAGAAAGAACAAACTTACAACATACTAAGGAAAGTGAATTAACCCACTACTAAAACAGTATTTGTAAATCTTAAAAAATAACCAGCAATAATTCTTATTTATTTTTTACGTAGTTATCTCCCTTGTAAATGTCCACGAATACGTTTTATATTATACTTGGTTATCCTGCATTTCAGCATTGGATTCAACTTCATAGTGTAAATCGAAGTGACCTCCCTTTAGCATAAGAATTCTTTGTTCATCACGTGCGATTTTTTTTTTTTTTGCTGAAGGGACTATTAGAATGAATTTGTTTTTTTGTTTCTTTCGAATAGGCTATTTTGCCAGTCAGGGTAAAAAATAGAAACAAAAGCCATTTTGCCAGTAAATATAAATATTGTTTTAAAACTAAGAAATTATATTTGATACCGTTGGTGCGATGTAAGAAGCTGTGGCCGAAGCAGGACATAAAACAACATGGATTCTGTGGTTTGTGACTCTTGTCTTCAGTGGGTGCACCCGAAGTCTTTTGGCAAAAGAACCATGACCAAGGGCAAGTTTGGGATTTGCAGAGACTGCTATACCTGAAGTGCGTAAAATATTCTATATTTCTTTTAATAATTGATGGTGGAAATATTTTAAATCATTTTAACAATTGATGGGGAAAATAAATAAACTTCATGCTCTTATTTTTAAATGTTACATGCCTTCATAATAATAAAAATATTTACCAGCAAAATTGCCTGGCAGTCTATTTTACTGAGGACTATGAGTAAAATAAACTAAAAAGCATGTTTGTCTATTTTACTAGGACTGGCAAAAGCCGCAAAATATATATTTTTAAGTATTTTTGTAACATAATTACGAAAAAACGTTACCTGTTAGTTATCCATTGATGCATGTGGCATTGTATTATACATCTAATTATCATGGAACAGTATCTGCTCTAAGGTGCCACCAATGCAACTGAGAAATCAGTAGAATTGTGTTGTTAAACATTTATTTTTTATTCAAGTTCAACTCATAAATTAATATTTGTTTTGTTTTGTTTGAATATTTTTAGATTGTAGTGTTGCAGATTGGCGAATGTATTTTGCGTATCAGAAGGTTAGGTTATAAGGCTTAGAAATGTAGGTGTTCACCACAACAAATATAATAATAAGAACATTGAAGGTAAAATCATTTTTAGGAGAAATCAAAAATGAGGACAACGTGAAAGGTTTAACAACATTCATTTATATCAATTGAACATACACAATCAAGATAGATATTGCTGATCAAGTGCGACCAGTTGTAATAAAATATGTAGAAGGATTATGCTGAGTTTCAATGTGTGTAGGTTTGTGGTTAAAATTTGTGTATGAAATGTTTTATCGTATTACAAAATGTCTTTTTTGTGGGAGTTCAGTCACTAGTGTGTATGTGTGCGTTTGTTAAAGTTACTGTTCAAAGTTTGTAAGAGTTGTGTACCTTTAGCTGTTGTCTTGATGTTGGATTGAGATTTACAAATACTGTTTTAGTAGTGGGTTAATTCACTTTCTTTAGTATGTTGTAAGTAATGTTCCTGAGAGGGCGAAGTGCTGTTTGTTGAGTCAGAAGAATTAGCGCGCGAAAGGTGTAGTTAGGTCAAAGTTTTGACTAGCGTGGATTTGTTTAGCATCTCTCCAGGGTTGAAGTTCTGACGATATTTATTATTGTATTATACAATTTTGGCATATGGCCTAAAAAGGGGAGGGGTTGAGGCTGGTCAACACTAACTATCCTATACCTAGCTAATCCAATTCACGACCCATTCACTCATTACAATTTCCACATTCACCATAAAAACTCGTCCGTCACCACTCAATCCTCCATACACCACAATACCGCATCCTCTCAAGTGGGACCTACAAAACGCACCCCCTGGCATAAAAATTTAATGATAATAAATAATACATAAAAATCTAATCATGAAGAATGAGAGGGGAGGGAGATGAACCCAATAATAAACTAAAAATCAACACAAAGTAAACTAACCATAACTGATGTTAGTAGGGCCCGTCCAACCCTAAAAACTGAGAGGCCACTGTATTCTGCCCATTGGACAAAATCAAGAGACTCTCTCGCTAAGGGAGTGGGAAAAGGCTAAAAAATTATACGAGCCCTGGGAAAATATAAAGCTGACCCAGTCGAGATAAAAGCGGCCAAAAACAAACTGGGGAGGTTGGGAATCTCAACCTGGATCATAATCAAAGATGTGGCCGAGGACAGGCCGGGAACAACACTTACTCACATTAACTAGGTACACAAGGCTTGTCTAACCTAACCAAGGGGAGGGCTCCACAGGAAACCACCCGGATGTAACATAGGTAGACCTAAAAGAGAAAACCAAGGCTAGCCCCGTTCAAACGAACCAAGCTCGCCTCAGTCACCCACCTTTCGCTAAAGACTGTCGAATGCAAGCATTTTCTGTCAGTTCTGATCTTCAAGTCTACATCGGCTCCTCTAACTAACATTCTGTCAAGGTAGCTAACTACCTTGTCAGAAGGCCAACTAAGAGCCCACGTCCACATTTCACCCCCGGGGTGATTGACCTGGTATCTATCAACGAGCCCAAAATCGTTGATCAGATCAAACAGCCCCTCCTCCCAGTAGATCCCCGCCCCCTGTCTAACTTGGGGTCCAGGATGGCATTCCAGTCCCCCATTAGAACTAAGTGCGGTGAATCCACCAGGAACGGCCCCAACTACCGAAAAAACGAGACCCGCTCCCCCTAACCGTTGGGCGCATAAACCGCAACAACCTGGAACGAACCACTTTTCACGGCAATATCGGCCACGATCAACCGGCCCTCGGCATCGGTATGCACAAGGTCCACCTTCGCATCAAGAGTATGCTTCACCAACAAAGAAACTCCTCTGGCATGCCGGTCCCCATATGTTGAATAAACAACAAAGTCGCTAGACAGCACACACGCATCGACGCTGCAAACAAAGTGGGTCTCTTCGATCTCGGTGACATCCACGCCGAAAGACAAGAGATCACAGAGCAGGTGGGCTGCCTTACCCCAATCTCTCAAGCCCTTCACATTCAGAGTTGCTAACTTGATTGACATCTTTTAAGTTTGAAACGATAGAAAAAGAAAATACAATTCACCTATTCACATACAGGGCGGAAATCTACATCTATGAGGTCCCCGACGGATTGTCCTAGGCTCCCTACACCCATCTCTGACGTCATCCGTCCTTCCAGGACAATTCCGCCGACGTCCGTGGGATACATTAGTTTTAGACACCTATATAGTGAGGGATGGATCAAAACGGACCCTCCCGGCACAATACTGTCTAAGCTTTTTTAAGTACGGTAACCCTATCTCCACCATTCAGATGTTTGGGAATGCTTCTTTAGCTTCATCTAAATGGTCCCATACTTTTAAATATGCCCCAGTATCTCTTATACAGGTGATTACACCTGGGGCACTTAGGAAATTGTGAGGATATATGATGTTCTTCCCGTCTACATCGTTCATTCTAAATAGCAATTCCAATTTTGCCTTTTTCTGGCTAGACAGGCCCCTTCTAAAATCGCCACTGTCTACTCTGCAGATCGCTTCCGGACCTGCGAACAGTTTTTCTTCTTTTTTCTTTTCTCCCGAGATGGGTGGGGAGGTGAAGAGGTGGACGTGTGAGGGTGTGTGGATAGTGAACTGAGGGAAGAATTAGAGGGAGAGCGGGATGGAGCACGGGAAGGGGAGGAAGGGAGGCTCTTTGCTTTGGTTACAACTTCTGCTTCCTTAGGGGAAGCAGGGACGGATAGGGACCTGGTTTTGTCCATGACCCTATCCGCCCTACTACACCCGGAGTGCTTTTGAGTTGGCGTCTCCTCTCTACCTCTCTTAAGTGATGACGCCCGGGGTGGAGGCATTTTATCCACCTCCATTTCTCTCTCATCGCATTGTTGTTGTCTTTTTGGGCTGTCTTGCGTTTTAGGAGTCTGTTCTTTTGGCTGTTTGTTGGGTTTCTTTTGTTGTTGTTGTTCTTCTTTTTGCTGTGGCTGCTTCTGCTTTGTTTGGACCTTTTCTTTCACCCTTTCCGGGCTTTTGGTTTGTGGGCTGACAGGTTTTTCAAGCTGGGTTTGTTGTTGCTTTTGTGGGTCCGTCTCTTGAGGGACAGGGGTAGATTTCTTTCCCTTTTTGGCCACTTCCCTCCATTCACTGTCGGGCTGTTTGTCAGATACATCAGCCTTTTCTGTTGTTGCTACTGGGTTAGGCTGCGGTACTACTTTTTTCCCAGGGAACACCTTAGACATGTGCCCCAAAGTGCCACAAGTTCAACAATAAGGACGCCTGCCCTCCACAATTATGAGCATCATCTTATCCCAGCATAAAGGTTTGCCTTGTCAAAGTAGCATATATCACGAAGTCACCAGTGGCAATCCCCGTTTTGCTTACAATAGACGAGACTTCCTCGACAGGTTCATATTGGGAAAAAAAGCCACCCAGTCTGTCCTCACTAATGTCGACGGGGACTCCATGAACCATTATTTTTGTTTGTCTCATCCCCATATATTCAGTCTGGAAACGGACTGACTTTGTTGTTAAGGTGCTTCCAGCCAACCTTTTAGCTTCTTCTGTTGCCAGAAGAATGTCCCATAGTGCGTTGAACCTCCTTGCAAGAATTTTTGGTCCAATCTGCTGGCTTTTCAGGCCCTCTTCCATTGTTTCCCTGCTGATGCCAATAAGCTTTCGAGTTCCTACATCGGAGGTCAGCAGGGAAATGGTTCTAGTTTTGACAGCACCTATTGCTTCTTGTATGGTTAGGAACTCGTTGCCGTTCACGTATTTATCGTATTTAGTCCTTAGCTCATTATAATAAGCTGAGTCTTTTTTTGGTCCTTTTTTCAGACCAGGCCGTTTTTCCCGGCGTCACTGTATTTGGCTCTGTCATTGTTTGTGCCTCCGAACCATCGCCCATGACGGTGAGGCCAAAAATAAATGTATGCCTTTTTTTTTTTTAAATAAACTGAATAAAGTCTTGCGACTTAGAGGTCGCGGAAAGGTAAAAAAAAAAGTAAATGAAAGAAAATGTACAAAATAAATTTAAAATTTCAAACTTGGCAAACACAAATTAAACGTCAAAAAAAGAAAGAAATGTACAAAATAAATTTAAAAGTTTACACAAACGAAAAATAAACGCGAAAAAGGAAAAATCAAAACTGAAAGTCAAAAATTTCAAAACTTTCACAAAATAATAGAAAGAAAAAACGAAAATAAAAGGCTAAACTTATTAATGATAATCGAAAGTTCTTCCAAATTCTCGCTGGGCAAAATTTTAGTTTGACAAACGTAAGATTAGAATGACCAGTGAAACAGTTGACACTCCAGGGTTGAAGTTCTGGCAATATTTATTACTGTTAAATTACAGCAAATGTGGCACAAGGCCGAAAAAGGAGAAGGGGGGAATAGAGACGGTTATCATCTGTCTTAATTAATAACTTAGCTAGCCTCAACCACAGACCCAATCGTACAAAACAATAATCCTCGCACCAAAACCACACATTCATACTTATCTTTCTTACTACATCCACCAAAATATCTCATTGTCTCAATGAAAATCCTAATTAGTCCCCATATGTACAAATAATGTCTGTGGGGGGAGGGGAATAAAAATAACAAGTTAAAAGAAACCCCAATGATTATATACAATATGGCTTGAAATTATTTACATGAAACCAAACAAAATCATGTTAGTAATAAAACCCTCCACAAAACTTAAATGTGACAGAAAAATCAGTTAACTAGTAAAAATCGATGTGGGACTTTAAGAAAATAGAAAAACATTCATCCATCCCAAGCACTTACACAGACATGCACTCATTCTGGCACAACAACAAATACGAAAAACACGCACGCGAAACGAAAGGCGTCCCGCATCCACCAGAGAACTGAAATCACTGACCACCTAACGAGGGAGGGGATGGGGAGTTAAACTAAAGGAAAAAGGGGGACAGAAATAAAAGGGGCCAATGAGCAAACACACTCTAGCTAAGTTTAGTGGAAAAGAAAAAACTAAACAATCAAAACCCTACTTCTAGCCTGAATCCAGGGATGGGTTACCTAAGTTCAACCCAGGAAAACAATATCCTGATGCCTAACCGGCATCAAAATGCCACTCCAGGTCAGCTCCTTTTACTCGACACATACGCGCAAGATTCCCCCACGTTTTGCCAAATTCTGATGAGGTTAGCTGCCGCCTTTCCGTCCTAATCTTGACTTTAAGCTGATGCTTAAAGAACAAGATCAGTTGGGAAGAAGTGAACTTCTCGCTCTCATAGAATTCCTTCTGACGCGTCGTCCAAATCACGACTCTCATAACACCTAGTAAGCAACAGAACACGTAATATTCAGCCTTTGTCATCTGCAGCACCACATTGCTACAAACAGAACTGGCCCCAAAGAACTTTCCCTGTAGTATGCGAACCATGAGGCCTTCAACAAACCTGCACAACGGCACTACCGCCTTGCAATGAAAGAAGGCGAGACCAATGGTCTCGATTTCCCCAGTACAGCGACGGCAGTTTGGATATTTCTCCAAGCCTGCTGAACAAAGTCTCTTGGCGACCCAGAGGGCCTCACGAATCACCAGCCAGGTGAGTGATGCCTCATCATTATTGAGGCATTTCAACCCAGGCGCCCAAGGCCATATCGAGCGAGCCTCCTGCTTCGTAAGACCGAGCTCGTCAATCAGATCATTCTGTACGACCCCCCCTGACTAACACTTGATACAATGCCCTACGAGACAACGCCTGGACGTTGGAGAGGCCATCCGACGCCCGTAAGAGGTGTTTCAGAGCACAACGACATTCCCGGTAGAAGGAGCATTCGGCTCGGGGTGTACGGCCGGCCTCCTTCCGGCACGAGTGCACACTTCTCAGGGATGGGAAATGTTTACGGACGTCTTCCTTGCAGAAGGCGCAATCCTCATCCGATCCGCGACACATTCGGTCTAGAAAGTTGATGCGAAGCATATATTGACGAATCTCAATGCTAGGCATACCCAGATCGCCCTCAGAGGGATGAAGGCAACAGATTTCGCGAGATACCGTAGCGGCTTTGTCTCTCCACAAGAAAGAGAACAAGAGCCTTACTAATAATATTAGTCTGTTATACGGGAGTGGAAGTACAGAGAGTCGGTAAAGGAGAATCGGGTAGATGTGTGAAGCACATACTTCCGCCCCCCCCTTCAAGGAAAACCTCCTCTGAGACCACAGATTAACCGCGATCTCGGCCTTCCCTTGTACCTCCGACCAATTCATTTCCAACTAGAGATCCGGACCGAACCAGACGCCGAGTATCTTGATCGGCCCATCAGTCCAGAGGAAAGGTTCGGGAAGAGAAACTCCTTTCCACGCACCCAACCGCAAGCCAAGACTTATCGCGGTTGAACTTGGCCCCTGTCACCATCTCATACCCACTGATCTCTTTGCTGACTTCGTCAATCTCGGCTCTGCTCGACACAAGAACCGAAACGTCATCAGCATATGCAGAATATCTGGCTGAGGTGGTAGCCCCAGGCAAGGAAATTCCGCACAGGACCGGATTCGCCTTTAACTTGCGAAGGAAAGGTTCCAACGTAAGAACGTAAAGCAAAGGCGAAAGTGGACAACCTTGACGAATGGAGCGAGACAATACGAAAGGCTTCGATCATACCCCATTCACTTCCATCAGCGCACCGGGGGTCGCATACAAAAGTCGGATCCAGGAGTGAAAGTCGGCTCCGAAACCGGCCGCCGAAATTTCAACAAAAACAGTCGGGTGATAAACAGCAGTCAGCCAAGGTAAAAAAATAACGACAAAAAGTCTCTCTGGTCGTTATGCTCTGACTCGGGGTGAAGTTCTGACTGTTCGAATCGAAACGCTTCTATTTATTGAGTTTGTGGTCTCAGAACCGGCTCCAAAAGCGGTACGCGGGAAAAGGTATTTTTTCTCAAACTTGCTACAGTTTTAAGGTCTCAGCCAATGAAAAGCTTAGTTTGCTGAAACTAAGATGCTGATTGGTTAAGAGGTAATTATGCGTGAAAAGTGACAGAGGGGTGACAGGTAGGTATGGAATATTCCATCAGTAGGATTCTTTTGGAAATAATAATGATTTATTGATACAGGTTCTACTAGTTCACCCATAGCTGGTGGGAGAAGAGGTGAATTTGTACTTTTCCTAAAAATATTTATATGTAAGTGTATATAATGAACACTAGTGAAACTGGAACTTGGATGTCCAATTTCAAATTCCAAGTCATTATCCATTGCACCACCAGTACATCCAGGCTTACATCACCTGGTATTCCCAGGCAGTCATCCATCTAGGTACTGAGCAGGCTCAATATTTCCTAACTTTTGATGTTTGGACAAGAACTAATGTCTGATGGTGACATGGCTATAAGCCAACATGTAAAAGAATGAGGAACAGAAAAGACACTGACCTTCAGGAAAATATTACAAGTAAGATCCTCTCATTCACACTCCATGTGTGTTATAGCTTCTCTGTGTGGGACGAATACTGACAGGTATGTACATATTTGTAAGATTCTCTCATTCACACCACTTGTTTTTTCCATATATGTTAAGGTTTCCCTGTTTTGGACAAATAGTGACAGGTATATACATATTTGTACATCATTTCTTGTACAACATAGTGCAATACAAAATCTCTCTGAGCACAATGCATACATGTCATTCCTTTTATTCAGTTACTGTAGTCCCTCCTTTTGTGGATTTTGGTGTATAATGGATGCCTATGGTAACTGGACAAATACCCAGTAGATAAAATCCTGGCTTCTTATCCCAAAAGTGGATAAAATTGCACTCTCATATAAAATTGAAAATTCAAGGAATATTTAATTCAAATTTTTATATCAAATTGAAACTTTCTTCCTATAAAGTCAGATTTTATGGGATACTAGAACATCCTAACTATGAAATATATTGACTATGTGACTGCAGCATTGTTATGAAACATTTTTTAGAAGTTAGATTGATTTTCTATGAATTTCTGTTGCAAAAAGAGCAGACCCATAAACTTGTGAAGTATTCATTAGGAATAGAGATCTTTCTTGTACATATAATGTTTCAATTTGACATTGAAATTTGAATTAAAAGTTCTTTGAATTTTCAATCTATTTATGAGACTGGGATTTTTGTTCACTTTTGGGATAAGGGGCAGGTATTTTGTCTGGGATTTGATTCCTATAATGGGATGACTGGAAACTGAAATATTCTCTCTTTTTCAAGCACTCCCATTAGTAATAATAAAGTGAAAAAAGAAAATGAATAGCAAAAACAATTTGAAAAATATAGTGATATAAATTATTTGTAATTTATGTAGAGGAGTTATAACTCTGAGTAAATAATTATAAAACATAGGAGAATGTACTAGTATACCAATAGATAACTTGATGAATATGCTGACTTTCTATACACAAACAACATACTTCAGAATGGGATTAAATATATATTGGCAGGATGAAGGTTTAGCAATGGGCTTGCTGTTATCACCAGCAATGGCTAACATATACATGGAATACTTTGAGGAAATGGTATGAGAATCAACATCACTAAAGCCAACTCTATACACCTTCATACTCTGGCAACACCAGGAAGTTGTTCAGCTACTACTGGACTATGTGAACTCAATATGATCACTGATACAGTTCACAATGGAAAGAGAAAGCAACAACAAACTAGCATTCCTGGATATACTAATATCTCAAGAGTTTGGATTCAAGACATCCATAAACTGCAAACCAACATTCACCAGACAATACCTCAATTTCAACTCCCACCACCCATACAGTGTAAAGAAAGGGATCATCCACTGCCTACAACATTGAACAAGAGTAATAAGTGGCAACTCAGAGACATATGATCAAGAAATGGTCAATATAAGCTGTACCCTACAACATAACAACTACCCTGGGTACATGACAGCAGCTTCAACAAACAAGGATGCAAGAGAATAACAATTCAGAAAACAGCTTCCGTCTGCCTACTTTATATGAAGGGATTATTGGAAAAAATACAAATGATCCGTAGTCCATATAACATCAGGATGACCTTCAAAAGTCGTTCAACATTTTGCAGGCACCTCTTCTGAGTAAGACCTCCCATAGAGGAGAACATTATAAAGGACTGTGTGCATGTCATCCCATGCAGCAGTGGTAAGAAATATAAAGGAGAACCAGGCTGTCTCTTTAAGATTGCAGGAACACTGTAAAACCATAACATGAGGGGAAATAAAAAATTCAGGTGTGGCTAACCATATATAGAGGAAAAAAGGAGATCACCACCCCTGTGGGATGAGGTCGAAATAATAGACAAAAGACATCATTGGAAAATATGAAAGCTTAAGGAATCAGCACATTTGCTAAGCCACAAAAATCTCCTGAGCCGGTCAAGCATAGACATGAATCCAATATTGGAACAAGTAATCTGAAGTGTTAGAGAAAAGCTATAATAACAACAAATTGTAATATGAGCTCTCAGTTGTTGAGACATATATGAACATGGCAACAAAGATAAGGACAACAGTCCAAACAATATAAATAGTATAAACAAACCCCCTAACATTTATATACACAAAAATACTCATAAAAATGAGAAACAGCAAGATGTAGAATTGACAAAATGAGTATTATTTATTATCTGGTTGTCATATGGTGTTGGAAACATGAGAAACAGTAAAACTGAATAAAATTGTGAGTTTAGGATCAAATGTAGATCAAATATGGATCAGAAATGGACAGAATGATAAGAAAAAAAAGTGTATACAGTCTTTCTCATATGCTTTTTTTAATAGATGTATGTAATGAGTGGCCAGATAATTGTTAAATACAAGAAGTGCTTGTTCTTTGGGTTTTTTTTTTACTTCAAATTTTTGTTGACTGTTAAAAGATAAATATTACTATCATGACCCAAAAAGGAAAGGAGCCAAAATTTTTGTTGACATGCATGTTGATGGTCTTTCTATGTTGACTGCTTGTCTAATAATGACAGTATCATGTGTTTGTGTGGGTAGAGGAGAAAATTCTCATTAGTTTAAAAAGAATGAATTAATTATAATTATTTTTGACATTTTAATCGATTTTTATTTCATTATGGACAAGACACAGTGACAGTATAATTACTTTTTTATTTATGTATTTCTTTGTGGACATGACATTTGTATAAATTTTAAGCTCTATAAAAAATAGGTTGATAATTGCTTTTCAAACATAGCACATATCATGGGACAGTATCCACTATGAAATATCTTCAATGCAATTGAAAAATGGAGAACCAGGCTGGTCAGAAATGATTAAGTCTAAGGTCTATACTATGGACTGATAATTCTAGTTATTTTAATTTCTATCCAACTTTATCACCTAATTAGTGTTTTGAAACAAGATGGTTTTTATTTGCTTTATGGTGACACATTCCATGTTAAAACTTGATATTGTGATTAATGGATTTCATTCAAATAGTAAAATAAAAATTGCTTGTACTAAACAAAGTATTCTTATGGTAAATGACAAATTGAAAACCACTTGCTAAAGTACAGTATAACTTGTGCTGATAAACAATTTCATTTTGAAATTTAAATCAATTTTCATTGAATAGAGTCTAAAACCATTCTAGGAATGACTAAAATATGATGTAAAGTTTGGTTGAAATCTGGTCAGAAATGATTAAGTCTAAGGTCTATTCTATGGACTGATAATAAAATTAATTAGATTTGCAAAATAACTTTTATTTTTCCTATAGATTTTTCTTAGATTCCTCTTGCAAAACCTTTGTAGGAGCTCTTAAATAAATTTTGCTTTTTGTTAAATTTAATTTTTAAAGTGCTAGTGACAACAACCATAGGATTCTAATTTAATTTTTCACAATTCATCATTAATTCAAAATTATTTACTTGCAATCTTGCACTTTCTGAAGTTGAATTATTTTCGAATGCTTTGCTGATGTCAACATTGCTTGTATAACCAACACAAAAGCCATCTAAAGAATTCAAGCCACAAGGCTTTTTGAAAACATTTCAATGTTCATAATTTTTATTATTTTTCAACAATTTATATGCTAACCATCTTATTTATTATGTAATTCCTGTAAGTAAATATATATTTAAAAATTAATAAAAAAATCTATGGAAATATTTTGTTCAATGGGCACATGGTTTTCCAGTCAGTGAATGGTAATGGCATGGTTACAACATAAGATTCTAGTTATTTAATTTTGTTTTTAAAGGCTGATAAATGGTGTGCATATGTCTAAACATATATGATTTTATTATAATTGTTTTTCATAAATTTTAAACATACAAATTTATATTAACAAATGGAGGTAAATGAATTCTGTTTTTTTTTTTCGGTTAATATTGAAAAATAGATAAATGGTTTTATATATACAGTGTAACCCGGATATAAGAGAGTTGTCGGGACCGGAGAAGAAGTCTCTTATATCCGAGTTTGGTCTATTATACATTAACACAGGCTCTAATTTGGGACCAGATAAAATCTCTCTTATATCAGGGTTACACTGTATATATATAGTGATTTTCCAAGCGTAGCTCAGATGTGGCACAAAGGCCGAGAGTATAGGGCACCCAGTGAGGATTGAACTCACTACTCAGTTGCAATTGTTCTAACATGACAAGCTTGCTAACCATTACACACCACAGAGAGGTTTTTAAAATTTCATTCAAACAAACAAAAGCAAAACCAACATTTTTTTGCCAAGTGTGTATATTTCAGTTTGTGCCGTTTTTTTCCCCCATAAAATTCCTTCCAGCCATAATAGAATAAAAACTTTAATTATAAAATGTTTATAATGTAAATTTTGAAAAATACGTATTAAAAAATTAATAAAAAACATAATGTAAATTAAAAAGCCTCGTTCAGCTAAAAATTTAACTCTCTCTCTCTAGTCTAAAAAAATCTTTAAATTTTTTAAATAATTGTTTAAAAACCCATGACATCTCAAATTCTTAATTACTTTTTTTTTTAATAATATCATAAAATAAAATAACTTAAGAAAGTGCAAGATCTCCGAGTTATTTGGGCCTTCTTTACCATAGATTTTTTTTTCTAATTTATTTTCGTCTGTATTTTAATATTGATTTGGCCAATTAGTTTCAGGGAATTAATAACTGCGGGGTGAGAAGCGGTGTTGTAGCAATTGTAGTGTTTCATTAATAAACGTCCACAAAAGCCAATCGATAAAAATTTAAAAGCAGTCTACTTTTGTATTTTATTCATTTACCACAATAAAACTGAAAAAATAGAATTAATGAACATAAAAAATTAAATTTGTAAGAAATAAAGTAATAATGACATTCTAATGTATTGTTATCTTATTGCCACTAATGTACATTGGACAGTATATGATTTTAATACAAGAAACCAATTATTCTTATACACCGGTTGACGAAATTCTTTACTATTTTAGAAGTTATTTACATTTTGAAATTGAAACTTATTCCGAAGTAAGTATCATTTATGAAATAATCTTTAAATCAAAGTATGGCGAAACTTGATCTTTTTTATGAAAAGTTCAGATTTATGCTGAAAATTCAATTGAAGTTTGCTTTGAAATATAGACTGTAAAATAAATAAAAAAATACGGGAAGAATATGCAGAAGTTTGAAAATAATGTAGTTGGGATCGTATTGCACTTTTGAAATCAAGGTAACATGGTCCAATATGTTAACATGTTGATTTTTTTTTATGGTAATTGTGTCATTCAAAACACAAATGGAGTAACTTTAACTTTAGACATAAAAAATTATTTGTGTCCAATTCAAAGAACCGGAGGTCTTTATTTTCTTATTTTAAAATGTTTTGAAGTCGGCAATTAGGATAATACTTTGAATCAAACTCCTATTAATTACATAATCTAAAAAATAAAATTTTTGTTACTCATTATTCTATCTCGTCGAAAAATAGTAATTAAAAATTCTAAAAGTGAACTGAATTTTAATAATTTTTCTTATTTTACAACATACAAATTAATTTGAACCTTGCAAAGAAAAAAACAACACTTTTTTTGAGTAGTTTTTAATAAGTATTTAATAATTAAAGTAAAAAAAACAGCAAACTTTTTCCTAGATAAGCAAAAAATTAGAATGGCAACTGATTGATGGAAATTTTTAAATGTAAACAAAAATAATTAACACTTTGACTTAAGTAACAGTTTGAGTGGTAGGTACCTCCATGAAAGAAAATCAATAAAAAGAGCATAGCATGACAAGAACGGCCTTAAATTTGATGAATTTTTTTTTTATCTGCTTAAAGTATATATATATCATTATTAAGAAGAAATATCAAAGTATTTTTTGATTATTTTAAAAAATTTTTTACTCATTAGCATGTCCGAAATTTTAGTTAAAAAAAATCTGTTTTTTTTTTGTCAGCGAAATTACTAAAAAAAAACTCGATATCAACTATTTTTTTAAAATTTTGTAAACTAACTAAAATCCTAGTTTGAAATATGTCCAAGAATCAATATACGTTTTTCAAAATTTATTTGACGAAAATTAGCAAATTTAAAGATTATTTAATATATTTTGGAAAAAAAACTTTTGCTTACTTTCTTCGAAGAGAAATGTTTAAAATAAAAAGGAGGCGATCTTAACATCGTTTGCTATTGACAGGTGATGAGTGATGACTTATCACATATCCACAGATAACGTGAGATTCGAGTTATCATACGGAAGGACATAATTGACGTAACGTTTTTTTTACGTGAACCACTTTATGTAGTACCTCGTAATTATTAAAGTAAAAAAAAAACTTTCAGCATTCCAATTTCTTTTATTTTGTTTTTTTTATTACTGTAGCTTACACCATAAGTTTGTTGATACTATCTGTAGAAATTATAAATACTATAAATAAATTAAAATACAAGTGCTGCACAGCTTTTTGAGGGCAAGTATAGCCCCCTAAAGACTTTAGGCTAAAGTCAATACAGATCTGCTATGATAAAACATTTCTATCCCAAGTAAAAATCATCACAAGCATATCAAAAGTTATTTTGTTACACTACACTACAGCCTATTTGCTCTGAAAAAAAAAATATTGAAAAATGACTTTCGTCATCATCTGAACAAAACATCAAGGAAACTTTTGATCTGCACCCCATGAAACTAGGTATTTCCTGAAAGCAAAGAATGCCCTTTCATTTATAAGTGAAATTGGTTGGTGTAAATGATTATAAAAATTTTTCTGGAGATAAAATATGAAAAAATAGTTAAAATTGCTATTCCTGAACACTGGAAACCAGGATTTTTTTTTATGTTTTTTATTTTTTTTAAAGCAGCGATAAGGAAAACAGTGTTGAAATTAAGCCAAAATTGACTTTGACATTGCTGGGTCAAAGGCCAGCCAGCTGACAATACCAAGCTGTCATCACCTTGTAAAAAATCTCTTTTTTTAAAAATCTATGTTTGAACAATGGTTTGATGTATTTTTGTTTTTTAACACGTTTTGAGCAGGCAACACTTAAGGAATGATTATGAGCTGCAGGCAGAATAGACCAAGAACTGAGAAATGCTCAACATGTGTTTCGCATGAAGAATTTGCAATAATGAAATCAACATTCAGCGGAGAACGCTTACACTCAAGCCACGCAACGTTTTCTTGCTTGTGACCTTCTGTACTTTTTAATTACAGCCATTTTAATGATTTTTATGAACACAAAATTACATTTCTTAATTACTGCGGATCTTCTGATTAGTCAAAACGATACAATTTATAAAGCACTAAAAAAAGATTTATCTCATAAGTACACTTAGGAAACCCAATGCGGCATTTAACTAATTTTATAATATTTTAACAACTTAAATGTAAAAATCTATTATAACTAAAAAATAACAAATAATTGTATTAAAAATTCATTTTTCATCGAAAAAATTTTTTGCTTTCAGAAAATATTGTCCATATTCATAAAAACAACTAAAAGCAAATAAAAGCATTTGAAATTAAATAATATATTTGTTTTATTGAGTTTTGTATGTTACAATTCAGAGCTGATTTTCCGGTAGGTGGGGTCCAATTAAAAAAAAAAAACATGATTTGCATTCCTCAAAGACTTGTGCTTTTAACTATTGTAATCACTAAACCTGATGCGATCGAATTTCTAGCGTTTTAAGTTGTTCAAATATTATAAAATTAGTCAAAAGTCGCATCCACTTTCGTAAGTGTCTTTATGAGATAGATCTTTTTTAGCGTGTTGTAAATTGTATCGTTTTGACTAATCAGAAGATCCACAGTAATTAAGAAATATAATTTTGTGTTTATAATCAGGCTGTAATTATAAGGTACAGAAGACCAGCCAGAATACAATTAAGTTGCGTTATTTGAGTTAAGCATTGTTCTCTGCTGTTAAGGCATTTACTTTTGTGAAACATGTGTGGAGAAGTTTTTGATTTTTCAATTTCAACTCAGAAGGGTACCTAAAAGTATCAGTAACATCTTATGAAATTTGATCTTATTTTTATATTAATCTCAGTTATGGCATTTTTTCCCTAAATGAAATATCAAAATTAATAATAAAATGAATGGAAATACAAATAATACAGTAAAATGTACATAAAATTATAGTATTTTATGTACATTTCTGATAAAATTTCATAAGAAAGGTACCTATAAATTAATTAGATACCTTTCTTATGAAGAAGTTTTATTGTCAAAATGTTCATGTTAGGAAAGACCAAAATATTTTTTGATGATTTTATTAAATTTTTTCATCCTTTCTAGCATGTTTGAATTTTGGTTAAAAAAAAAGTTTTTTTTTTTTTACTTCAACGAGTCACATATTTACCATTATTCTTTTTAGGTGAAAGAAAAACATTAATTTTGAAATTCTTGCAAAAATCAAATAATTGCCAGATGTTAATGAAACTTTTTGAACTTATTGACAAATGAAGGAAATTATTTTAGACATGTTTTTTTTTAAAGAAAGTTATGGTAAATTTTATTTTATTTTATATCTGTTACCCCCCCCCTTAATTTTATGAAAACTCAACTTTGTGTATTTTAATGATTATATTAGTTAAAAGCAGAAGACTTAGAAGAATATAAATCAATGATTTTTTTTTTTGTAAAATTGAATGCGTGCACTACCCAAAATTCAGCTCTAAATTGTAAAATACAAAACCAAAAAAAACTAAGACATTATTTAATTAGAAAAGCTTTTAATGGCTTTTGTGAATAATATGTTAAGGCAAAATATTTTTACAATGAAAAATGAATTTTTACAAGAATTTTCATTTTTTGTTTGTGATTTTAAATATAAAATGTGATAAAGCTGTTAAATATTTTAAAACTAAGTCTCAATTTGTGTACTTTAGAAAATGCTTTTATCAAGTAGATCTGTTTTTACAGATCAAAAATTTGAAAGCTTATTACAATCTGTGACACTTAGGTATTTTAAAAAGAATTTTTCATTGTTTTTGAGTCTTTTTTTCCAAATATATGAATGACCGTAAGTTACTTTAATGTCATGTGTTATAAGAGTTGTTTCTCCTGAAGACAATAAACTAACCTCAGAAAATGTTAGTTTTCATGCTGCAAACATGTCAAATTCTCTGACTGACTTTGACCATCATCGTCACATTTTCAAAAGTTTTTTTTTTGTCCTATTTCAATAAATATTTTAATTTCCTAAATATAATTAATTTAAATTTATTGTTTTTCAGTGAAAGATATACTGCAATTATTAATCATTTTCTTTTTAGTTTCAATTCTAACAATGGAAGCAAAACAATATAAAAAATAAGGAAAATTAGAAATTAACACATTAAAAAATAACATTTTCTAAAAATGAGAGAGGTACCTATAATTATTAGGTACCTATCTTGTATTTTCATGGTATTATTTGTAATTATTAATTTTTATATTATTTCAGTTTTGAAATTTTTTCATAACCAAGATACAAAAATTAATAAATAAAAATAATACCATAAAATTTCATAAAGAGATGTTCATAAAAATTAGGTACCTCTCTCATATTTTATCTTGCAATCAGTTATGAAATTTTAAATTTATTTTATTATTAGTATTTAAAATTTTATTTTTCCAGAAATCCTCTTCAAACACAAAGCTAAAAAAAATCAATAACGTATTTAAGTTTTTAAATAAGTTGGTTCACTTAAAATATGAAAAAGAATTGTCACTTCTGTCTGATAAATTCCCCTGACTTTAGCTGTCAATAATTGTTATAACCATCAATTCAGACCCCCAAAACAAGTCACCATCGGTAAAGTTAAGATATTATTATTTAAGACACTATTATTTTCAACTACATTTTTTCTGCTAAAAAAGTAAGTAATGTTTGAAAATCCTCTGGAGCAGACCCGCACATTAAAAAAAATGCAAAAGGCCTCATTGATTGCAAGAGTAAAATTTTAGAGTAAATCACCAAGTATGAGTGTGATAGAAACAGATGTATAGAGAGAGTGGTGAAGAGAAAATTCTTTCCTTTTCCTTTTTCTATAGAGAGTTAAAAGTTTTATTTAAATGCAAAAACAGTGAAATTTTGGTTGAATAAAGTCAGGCTTCCACAAAACTGAATTTTTAATTTATGATCAGTTGCTGAATTTTTTCTGAGGAACAGAAAAAATTGACTATTTTTAATCCCCCCCCCATCCTACTGGATCACATTTTGTGCAAGCTTGCTCTAGAATCTTGAACAATTCTTAAAGTAGACATCATTGTGTACCATGAAATATTTTGAAACATTGGAAGGTGAAAAAGATTATCAAAAATATAGGTATGTTTTGTAAAAGTAATTTAAATTTTTGGCTTGACTACCATTTACTGGAAACACAGTCTTTGAGAAAGATAACAACTTGAATAAAATGGTTGACTAAATGGAATTGGTAAAAAACATATACAATATTGATAATTACAGTTATGAAGAAAACCTAAGATTAACAACTAATAAAATAACCTTGCCTATTATTGTGCTAGATCCACTTTCAATAAGAAATTATATATATATATATATATATATATATATATATATATATATATATATATATATATATATATATATATACATGAAACAAACACTAGTTAGTTACAGTTTTCTGAATTACCTCATTGATCACCAAATTAGACTTTTTCTTTCTAAGGTAACCAATAGCAACAGTGAACATACAGATAAAACAATAACATTAACATTTCTATAAAAATCAAATGCATGGTAAGTATAAGCAGTTTGAATCTTCCCTTAGAAACATTATAAAGAAATATACAACTCCAGACAACAAAAACAAGAAAATTAAATTATCTACTATAAAAACTTTTAAACGGCTAACTTCATCGTCAACAACAACTCACCTGCAAGATCCAAATTACAGAGAACCAATATTATTTATGAATTCACATGTCCCTTCAGGAAAAATGTTCTTGATCAAACCAAATTCATAAATAATTATATGGGTTATACTACAACATACCTAAGAAGAAGATTCATGATACATCTCTATGACCATGACTCAATTTGGTCTCATACAAATACACACAGAGACCTACCAAACTCAATCTGCAACATACTCGTTGACAATACAAATATAATAGCTTCATCAACATGTAAAAAAGGTTAAAAATAATGGAAGCATTATTAATATAAAAGAAAAAGCCAACACACAATAACATCAACTATGAACATGGCCATAATTTGCTGACCATGTTTGGAAAATAAAACATTCCTATAACTCTAGATAAAAAAAAATCCATGTATTTAGTAAAAATAAAATCATCCTTGATAATGGCCAAAAGAGGTCAGACATACAGAAAAAATCAAACAATTTCTACATAATTTATGTTCAGAAAAGAAAAAAGTTATAAGAACACAAGAAAAATAAAAAAACTTAACCACACTACCTTGTCAGTCATTTTTAACAAAACTTGTATCAGACAAATTGCTGCCTAAATACACAAGACATTTAATAGTAGATACAGTAGTAACAATAGTTCAATTATGGTAATGAGGTAGCTCAATGAAGCCTGGGATGTAATTTGCAACATATTGAGATGAGATTGCATCACTACTTTAGTCTGTTAAGCTTCTTCTATTTAGTTAACTATTTTATTCAAGTTCTCTATCTTCAGGACTGTGCAAAATAATTTAAAATAGAGTCAAATTGTTTAGTCTCAAACACAAAAAAATGTGCCAAGGATTTCTACAGGATAAAAGATAAAATTCTTAAACTAAATAGTTGTCCCATAAAAAATGGGGGTGGGGTTGAGAAAATTTACCTTTTCATATAAAAATTCATAAATGAACATGCACCAAAGATTTTATTGAATCCTGATTAAATAGAATTTTGTAAATTTTAAAACTTGATGTGTTTCACTTTGTGCTTCTTTTGTTTTCTGATGCCATGCCCCTTCAGAATGTACACAATTACAACTTCCCACAGATTGAGTTGTTATTCTCCTAGACTGGCTGCAACTCAAGACCAGTTTATCTTGCTATTTAACCCATAGTTGAGGAGGAGAAGAAGAGATGGATTCATGCCTTTTTCAAGAGTATTAGTGTGACAGTGAATGCAAGTGACTAGACAGGAATATGAACTTGGCTCATTTTCCATGTTAATAACTGCTGTGCTGCCCACACATCCTGTTTGGATCTGATCCTGTTAAAAAAAATCTTGGATTGGAAACTGTACAATTGTTTTACATGTGGATATTACACATTTTCTTTGTACAGTTAAAATATTTAATATACTGGTCAATTTATGTCTCTAACTTCCCCTTGCTCTGTGTTGTTAGTTCTCATCTATGCCTTCAGTCCACACAGGTTTGACACACATTCTTTCAATATGAATATTATGAGGCTCCATGCTTTGAATATCTCTTGGGTCCCAAGTTCATATCATATCTCAAATGGAATCATATATATATATATATATATATATATATATATAGATAGATAGATATGATCCATTGCTAAGGATGCAGGATAAATGACCAGTTCATTGTAACTGCTCCAGAATGTACCTGACTCTTTCTACCATGCTTTTTCTTTACAAGAGTCAGATTACATGAGAAAATGGCATATTGCTGCTATATCTGTGGTAGAATTGCTCACACTTCACTTTTCAGCCTTGATAAAATTCAAAATCATTTATGAAATCTTGTGGGGGAAGACTTATTCTCCACTTGCAGCCTTTTTCTCATAGGTACAAACATGTTTCTACTCTATTGCTATTCCTATGGCAACTCATCCAACTAATTCAGTTTAGTTCTACCAGTTCAGACCTTTACAACTAGGACATGCCAAGCCACATCAGTGTCAAATTACCTTTCTTTCCACCATATTCCAAATGTAAGGAGAAAGTTCCACCCAGACAGCTTTTTTCAACTATTTTGTGGAACAAATTGCCACTTGGATTCTTATAATAATATCATAATCTTCAAGTCAATCATTATCTATAATACTTTACTTCCTACCACCTCCTCTTTCATTAATATCACACACCTGATTCAGCATGACCATATTAACACTAACCTTCTACCTTTAGTGGCTCTTGGGTGGACTTTAGTATAAAAAATTACTATCATTGAACCCTCTATTACTATTGTAGGGCATTGTCACAGCATTACTACTGTGGTGTTTTCAAACAATATTTTTAATATCCTTTTTATTTTAAGTGCTAGTTTTGTATTATTTGGACTTAATTTATAAATTAAAATTTCTGTAAGTTATGGCATTTATTTTGGGGCATGTCATATTCTGAAATAGCCAACTAACACATAAACTACACCCAAAGTGAAACAAAATACTCATCAGAAGCCTTCCTTTATCAGTAATTTAATTGAAAATTAAGGTAATATAGTGACTTACTGTAACTCCAGTTGTTTAGGCAAGTATACATCTCAAAAGAATGTGTGAACACACATGGTGTAACTTGATTGGCTGATGTAGTGAGGCACAACTGTTCAAATTAACTGTTGTATACTGATTATCTTCAGAAACAGATCAGAGGTTACTGGTGAAGCAAGCAGGATACGTAAAACCTGAAATTCACTGTGAAATCCAGGCACATCACTGATGACTTGCCTCAACAAATCTTTACAATGTTTTTTTTTTCAATTCATAATAATACAAACCAAAATCTTTAATTGAATTACCTTAGCTATTATATTTTTTAAATAATAAAAAAAAAACTTGGCTATTTTAGTATTGGTCCTGCTATTGACTGAAATATAAATAAACACTTGTCAACTGTTATTTCTGGAAATAACAGTTGACAAAATGCCCCTACAGTGTGCAAAGGGAAAGAATTCTATGGTGACAATTTTCTCCTCCAGCATGCTAAAGATTAAATATACGCATACAAAGTTGCATGCACAGAATGTATAACAGACAGCTTTTTTTTTATAATATAAAACTGTGTCATAGATTTTTATCAAGAATTCACAAAAGAGTAAAAAATAACAAAGCAAAGAAATTTATCACAGGATCAGTAGATTGGTAATTTATATAAAGAATAAGGTGGAAAACATCTAAATTGAAAAATTAAAAAAATGTTGCTTTTAATCTATATAATAAATGCAGATATCAGTGTGTCAATGAGTCACATGTTTTCAACTTTACTCCTAGAGGCTGTAGCCCAACATACCATACCATACCATTTGGGAATCAGGCTGAATCTGTGAACAAATTAAAAACATTCTGTGCCAGATCTGGACCCACAATCCTGAAATTTTTGATTTACAAATTTTCATTGCTGTCGTTTTTTTTTGTTTTTTTTTTTATGTGATTTTTTTGTGACAAATTTTTTCATATAATAACAATTTTTATAACTTGGAAATAAATTTGGGAATAATCAAAATTAATTACGAAATCCAGCAAAAGTCATCCATGAAATAAAAATAATTGTTTGTACGGAAAATAAGGACCTGTCTTTAAATTAAGTGGTGTCAGAAGAATTATTGTTGAACTTTTAAAAGGTAATGCAATACTTAAATGCAGCAATCAATTTTGAGTTCTTCTGTAGTTTATTGTCACCTATCGCATCTACTCCTCCTATTGTGATTAAGGCCCAATCAAGAGCCCTCCACAAGAACTAACTTAATTGCTGTCCGATAGGGTGGCTTTTACACTAGTTTATCAATATTTGTGATTATATGGGTTTTTATTTTTAAAAATGTATTTCAATAATGCAAGCCCACTGCATCTGTGTCTGTTATATATTCATTCTATTTTGGGGGTATGTCACAGTATTTTGTTTTTGTAGGTTGTTTTGTCAAATAGCAGTCCCAGCATTTTTTGTCTGAAAGATTTTTGTACAAAATGTGTTTTACATTTTGTAGTGTAAACAACTTTTTCAAACTCAACTATGTCTCTATTGGGCACAAATAATTTTTATATCGGGATTTTCTTTAATATTCTTACAACAAACACAAAGATTGACATCAAAATTCACATTTATACAAGACTTCAGAATTTTCTTTTTGCATACTCTCACCTAAAAAGAGCATAAAAATACCTTATTTAAACAAATTTTCTCCTATCTTACAAAAATGGTTTTGACTTCAAATTCTTTTTGTTGACAACAGCCAAGAAGTTACACAGTAGATGCTCAAGATTTAGTCTTTGGCACCTGGTATTTCAGGCTGACTGAGCTTGAAATTTATTTGTAAGAAACTCTCACTGTTTGTCATACAAAATGACAAACTACTTTTGCATACTTGAAATAATGTTTATAATTTAATATTTTTGTTATTGAAAATTAACTTTGATGAATAAAAAAATTCTTACAATTCAATATATATATATATATTGGCTTTAAATAACCCATAAAGTGTTTGATAAGCCATTATAAACAATTCAATTGATTCTACCTCCCTCCCTTTGTGTCTAGAAGTTTAGATGATCATGGATTCTTTGAAAATAGACATATACCCTCTTATTCAATCAATGCATCATATAATTTTACATTACTTTGTGATTTAAGAGTTCAGAATGTTTGCTAAAAATATTTTGCAACTAGTTCATAATCATGAATAGTGTACATTCTTACTTGACTGCTTGATTAATTTACATTTATCATTTTGCAGCTTGCATCTTGACAGTTTCTGAAGTGAATTATGAATGTTCATAGGAAAAGAAGTGCATTACACTGTGAATATTGTGGATTAGCAGTTCGCTGTAAGTCTCATCTTGACATACATATGAGAACACACACTGGTGAGAAACCATTTAATTGTGAAATCTGTGGAGCTACATTTTCTCTGAATTCAACTCTGAAAACACACATGTTAACACACACTGGGGAGAAACCTTTCTGGTGTGGAATCTGTGGAGCTACATTCTCTCAGAATTCAAGTTTGAAAACACACACAGTAACACACACAGGTGAGAGACCTTTTTGGTGTGAAATCTGTGGTACTACATTCTCTCAGAACTCAAGTTTGAAATCACACTTGTTAACACACACTGGAGAGAAACCTTTTCACTGTGAAGTCTGTGGAGTTAGGTTTTCTCTGAATTCAAATCTCAAAACACACATGCTAACACACACTGGAGAGAAACAGTTTCAATGTGGAGTCTGTGGAAGTAAGTTTTCCCTAAATTCACATCTCAAACAGCACAAGTTAACGCATACCGGTGAGAAACCTTTCCGCTGTGAAATCTGTGGAAGTAGATTTTCCCGAAATTCAAATCTCAAGCGGCATGAGTTAATTCACTGGAAAGAAACCTTTCTGGTTTGAAATCTGTGGAATTAGATTTTTTTTGCCTAAAATCACATCTCAAACAGCACGTGTTAACACTGACAGGAAACGAACCTGAAGATGATAAGAATAAAAGAATGAATTTGGCAAGCAAAAAGCATGACTTCATTAGTTTGAACAGTTCTTACAATCTATATACCTGGTGTTCATATTTTCAGTCCCTGAGTCAAGCAATGAAATCCACATATATATTTGTGTTCCATGGAACAAGCTAGTGATAAATTAATGAAACATCACCTAGAATTGATAATGGAATGTCAGTAGTCCTTGGCATGAGAAAATGGTCTATTAGAAATTCTGAGACTGTTATCAAGAGGTGTAAAATACATTAACCAGAAATAATATTTTTTTTTTTTTGTTACATATTACTATTGATCCAGGTTTTGCAACCTAAATGATATTGCCCCCTGGTGGATGATTTCAACTGTTAGATGGGCAACGAGCAACTGAACAGAAAATGGCAGACAATTGCAAATTTGGTGGGGTAATATAGTATTTTGAGTATTAAAAATGTATTTCAATATATGCTACCCGAAAAAATAATTAAAGGAGATATGCAAAGAATCAGTATAAAAAAAAATGAGAACAACTGGGTCAAATTCCTAGACAGGATAACACAAAGAATATTTACTTTCCTTTGTTTTTTAATATGGTAGTAGCAGCAGCAACTTTATAAGTTACTGGTATTTTTTACTATATCATAAAGTCAGTTTACAAACTAGTAACAAACAATTTTGGTAGGCTTTTGAATATTTACTATACAGGTGGGCGATGATGCAAAAAAAGTTGAGATTTTCTGCTATAGATTAAACACTCAAAGTCATGAATATTATAATTTCTTTTTTTTTAATAAAATGTTAATAGGATAGGGGACAGAGGGTTCAGTTTGTAAATTGATCTCCCTATAGAAACAATAACAAAATATACTCCTGTGACATGATCTGTTGAAAACTAAAAAAGTTTTTTAATTATGTATTCTGGTATTCTTTTTTTTTATATTACAATGGATGCTGAATATTTCCTTATAAAGAAGTGACTAATAATACCAGAATATTAACTTTTATAAATTTAATAGAATTTTATTTTTTATTTTTAGTTATTCATGCTTAATGCATAGAAGTAGTAGTAGTAGTTTTTTTTTTTTTTTTTTTTTTTTTTTTTTTTAGATATTTGTGCTTAATCTATAGTAGTGTATTTATTTTTAGATATTCATGCTTAATCTATAGAAATCTGAAAAAAGAATTTGAAGAAAAAAAAAATTATTTCTGGTTGTGGTGCTATTGTACAATTTAACCAAAACTGATAGCATCTGAAGAAACCTAAAGGAAACAATGTCTGACGATAACAACCAGGATAAAGTGAAAAAGTTTCTGTGGAAAACAAAATGAACCACTGCTAACCACTACAAAAGCTGGGCTCTATCCAAAAACGGTGATGCTGCATATCTGGTGGGTTTGTAAAGGCATTGTGTAGTACAAGATCCTGCAAAATCAGATGTTGCATTCTGACAGGTACTGTTCCCAATTGGACCAGTTAAATCAAGTGATGAAAAGCAATCAGAATTAGCCAATTGGACAGGTATTTCTTTTCATCAGGACAATGCCAGACGTCATGTCTCTTTGAAAACCACATACAAATTGGTGGAACCTGGTTAGGTTGTCCTCATTACACCTGCCATACTCATATGACCTTCCACCTTTGGATTATCACTTATTTTGATCCTTAGAAAATGGGATTTTTCATAATGGAAGAACTTCAGTTTTTTGGAAGCCAGTAAAAACCACTAAAGCACTTCAACACACAGAAAGATGCCAAGTTTCTAGAAGGATAGAATCATGAAGCTGCCACAAAGCTGATGAAAAGTAGTGGAACAAAAATGTCACATTTGTGACTGAGTAAATTTATATACAAACATCTAAGTATTGTCTTTGAATTTCCTTTTTTAAATGCTACAAAGTTTTGTACTAACCCAATGACGTGTATGTGTTGATGTTTCTTTTATTTGATGCTCTTTACAATGAACATGGTGGTTAGATGAAACGAGTTGGTAATCACTTATTCCTCTGTCACCCATTATGGATTATTAGAGACACAAGTAGAAGTGTGTTCAGGTGGAAGTGAACTCCTGCATTTACAAAAGGCATCAGTGCTAAGAGAATACAAGAAGTGTCAGTTGAAATTTAAATTTGATTTTCCAATTCTGTTGTCTCAATAGAGAAAACAGAATTAGAGAACCATTACACCCCTATTCAATTGGGGGACACAAGTAGAGAACCATTACACCACTTCTCAGTTCCACAAACACACACAAAATATGTAAGAATTTTATTACTTAAATGCTATTTTTAGAGGATACCCAACTTTGCTTGATCAGCAATGCACCCCGTGGCCAAGTTGGTCTAAAGTATCTTGGATCTAATGACAGTTTCTCCTGCCAAGGAGGACACAGATACGAATCGTGCCAGAGAGCACATATTTTTCTTGAACAGTAGATGAAAATAAACCTGTTTAATAAATAAATAAACTGAGCACCTACTCAAATATGGGTATCCCATAAAAATAACATTTCGTAAAATCTTTTGGATTAATAAATAAAAAAAGCCATCACTTCTTTAGAAATAAGAATGGAAACAACTCCCCAAAACATGCCTGTAGGTAATCACTGACAAGTTTTTCTTCATGTTCCAACATTTCTTCAACACATTACAAATGAAGGGGATTTTGCTGCTGATCTACTGAAGTATAAATAGACTCATAACATTGAGACTATGGCTACAATTGCAATGACAAGCATGGATGAAAATAGAAATTGCATAAAATTATTCAAGCCTTGTCTTTCTTGTTTCAATCACATTTTGGTTAATATGCTAGCCAATCTTCCTTGAAATTTTGTGATACAGGGGTCCTCCACTTATGACAGTTCTGTTCTTACAATGCTTCTAATGCAATTTTTTGTGTAAGTTGGAATGTAGCCACAAATTTCTATGAATAAGCACTTATGTCACTCACCTATGCTAATGCAATTGTAAAGTGATAATCTAGGACAACATATTTATATGTTAACATATTTATGACTAAATAACGAACATGATGACATAAATATAATACATATAAAGAAATAAAACTATTTTAAACTGCTTGTATATTTATTGCCAGTAGTGTCATTGGCACTCAGTAGATGGGATGACAAGGCATAAGATCTTGTCTGTCTTACAGTACTTTTTAAAGCAGCAGCAAATCTGGGAGAAGAAAGAAAAACAAACATTAGATTGTTTTTCTTTTTTATCAGAAATTCACCAACTTATAGTTTAATAAATGTTCTTATTTCTTACAGGGAAACTTTTTGGAGCGCTTAACAATGTTTAATTTCCCTTCCATGTTGATGGCTTTCCTTTTCTTCGAAGCACCGCCATCAATAGAGGTTACACTACATTTGGGGGCCATAATGAAGGACAATAAGTTTCCACAAATGCAACACAAATAAACAAGTAAACACAACCAGAAACCAAGGACAAAGTTTACAATTTTATTTTTTATTTGATCTTCTGCAGAATAAAATATCAAACAGTTGTAAATTGAAAAAATAATTAAAATTTTTTTTACAATCAAAGGTAACATTAAATATTACATTTTTGATTCTTCAGACACAACTTAATTTTCTATCAAGTCTAAGAGCAACAGCCAAGATCTGAGTTTTAAAATCATACTGTAAAAATATATGCCAATTTTTCACAAATATACACCAGAGATTTTGTTTTTCCTGTGGAAACCATAATATATATTACTCTCCAAGTTTAATTTTATTCTGGAATTAAGATTTTGGATGAGATTCTTTATGCATTCGTTGTTGATATTAAATATTTTAAATGATATAACACCTTCATGGATTTGTTTTACAAAAATTTGAAATTTAGGAATAGCCAAAATTCACTTGCATAGATGAGCCATGAGTTATGTAATGGAAGTGTACAACTGACCTGAAAAATTCTTCATAAACAAAAATAAAAACTATTCAATATAAAATTAAAAAATTTGGTCCAAATATTGAAGATGTCCTGATATAATTTATATTTCAAAATCAATCAAAGCCTGATTAAATTTCACTTACCCAATCAAACAGATATGCATAAATTCTACCAAAAGGTACTTCTTTGGATAATAAAATAATCTGAAATGAAATATTTGCCTGGCAAACCCAAATTTTTTGTCTTTTTAGCTTTCTCCGTCTCAAGGAAGCTTGTCTCCCCATGCAGCACCTTTCCTTTAGCTTTGATCTGAACTTTACTTCTGATCCCATGCACTCATGGCTACCACATTAAACTTGGCCTTATACCACATTCCATTTAAGTAGGTATTCAAATACATGTGCGAAAAGAAAATTCAGTGCTTTTCTTTTTAGGTTAAAGATCCAAGTTGTTTCTTTTCTGGTAAGTAACTGATATCAGGCAGAAAGGAATCCAAATAATATCAATAAAATCCAAGCATTTGATCCAGTTAAATTAAAATTTCTCTTTAAGCAGAATATGGTTATCTAACATAAATAAACCTTGTGCAGGGCAATCAATAACCAGCATCCTGGCAATGATGTGAAAATTTTATTTAAATCACAAGTCAATTTTCCAGAATTAAAAAGAAATGTATTTTTAGAAAAAAAATTTTCTTTCTGTTGAAAGGGGGGAAAAAATGGGGATTACATGGTTGTATGCAAAACTGTCAATAAAAAAGATCTGGAATTTTCTACATTTGAAAAATATTGAAATGTCTATACCAGGAAGTTTCATACAATGATGAATACAGAGGCATGTGGTTTGTGTACATGTCTGGGATCATCTCAAAATCTCTCAGACTTAAGCTGAAATGTGCATCCTGGGAAGAAAATAGATTTTTCTAATGAATACTTCTGTACTTCAAATGGACATGACATACTGACTGAGTTCATGAAAACGGCTAAAGGTTTAGAATGATTGGTTCAGGTCACAACCAAAAAGTTTTATTCATGCAAGACAATACCTCCTTCATATTCTGACAAGAGACTTATTTCCTAAGTTGCCAAAATCATTTTAATCAAATTAATGGAATAGCTTCTAGCTTCTCCAGACATTACTCCAAAAGGAAAATTTTGTCAGTCATTAAAGCCAGAAAATATTTCGGATTGTAGGAGGTTGCTTACTGTATCTGATGACCCCAGGCAGTCCCCTGTCTAAGTACTGGGTTTGACATTGTTTAACTTTGGTGAACTGATTTTTTCAGCATGAATTGACAATAAGCATTTGAGAATAGGAAAGCATATGCAAGTAAAGAAGATCAATAGGAAGCAATAAAAACTAGTGCAGCAATGTTAAATTTGAAAGTAGAGATGACAATGTAAAGAAGCCCATATTAATGTAAAATCATTTATTTCAGTTGGTGGGATATTGTATAAAATGTTTGTATGGGAAATCTTTTTTGAGTTTATAAATAAATGAATTAATAAAAATTATGCTGCACTTAATTTTGTTGCAAAATACAACCTGATACCTTTAAAAAAAGTTTTCAAAATTTAAACAGATTTAAGCTGTCACTTACACAATATATTATTCATACAACCTGAAATTTAATACCAGTTTTATTGCAAAATCATTGAACTGCATAATAAAAAGATCAAGGTATAGAATAGGCAAGACTAATTTTAACATCTGCTTGTCCTCAGGCTGCCTCAAGACTCAGATCATGTTTGACTGTTAGAAACATACTTACCTTGTAGAAGGAGTATAGTTATCTGTAATGGCAGTGGCCTCGATTGAGTTATAGTAGTTCATGGAAAGTTGTTAATGACTTGAGGTACGAAGAAACTTGAGTGAGGGAGTAGAGATATTGAAAGGAGAAACATATGAGAGAGTGGTTATCAGATTCAATTAATCACTCCCATATTTTTCTCTTAATACCTTTACTACTTCACTCAAAATTATCAAGTTTCTCAATACTTCAAGTCATTTTCCATGCACTAGTATGACTCAACCAGAGCCACTGCCACATTACAACTTATGCCCATATCACAAAACATTGGTTCCCAGATGATCACTGAAGTTAAGCAATATTAAACCTGGTCAGTACCTAAATGGGTGAGCACTCCAGAATACCAAGTACTGTAAGCAAGGATGTGCAGGTAGTGTAATGGATAATGGCTTGGTATTGTTTATCAGAGAGCTGAGTTCCAATCCCATTTGGGTTCGTCATGTTCCCTTACACACACATACTCTTGGGAAAGGTATGAATCCACCCCTTCTCTCCCCAGCTATGGATTAATTAGTAAGACTTGTATCACTAAATAATTATCTAAAAAAAAGTCTTACAAGTGAAAAATATTTTCTGGCTTTAAGTAACTTACAGAAATTTGTAGAAAACAAATCAATATTACATATTCACTCTGGTCTAAAGAATTGGACAAGAGGATAAAGAGAACCATAGTGTTGCATTCAAGAACTGCTAATATAATGAAGCTATGCTACCTAAAAATGTGCTGTATTCTCTGATCCTATGATAAAATCAGATGAGATTCAAAGTGAGGAAAGAAGATCTCAAAGTTTGTAAGTAAACTTAAAAAAAGGGGTTCAATTATTTGGATTTATAATTTTTTTTCAGCAGAAACAATGGACTAAAAACATGTTGGGGTAAATTTTAAATTAAAATAGAAAGTGAATTGTTTATTCTTTCAGAACTGGGAAGCTAGCCAAAAGGTTGAATAAAAATCACTGCCATCAATCTTGAAGCTACACACTGGTCAAAGTTTATAAATCTATCAAAAAGGCATTTCTGAACCTGTGACCATCAATGTATTTTTACAGGAGCTTCAGGATTCACTGATAAATGACACAAAATTGGAATTGCTTCCTCTCTCTTCTCATTCTCAGAATGCTGAAGGGTGGGCGGCAGTTAAATTAACTTGAAGTGAGACAGACAGAATCTTGCAAAAATCTTACACTGTCCAATTAGATCTTTTGTTTCTAAGAGGCCTTGAACAGAAAATTTTGGTAATTGTTTAAATATTTCATTTGAATTTATTTTTATGTATTATGCTTTTTATTTAATAAAATAGCAAACTTTTGAGTGGGGGTATTTATTGCTGAAATAGCCCAATTTTTTTTTTTTTAAAAACAAAGTTGCCAAAATGAGGTTTTAATACGTCTTTGATTAGGTTTCCTCAAATAGGGACAAAAGATTTGATGCTACTTCGTATCTCCTTAAACCCCCAACTACTTTTACTTTGGACAAAGTTGATTTGAAAAGAAAGTGTAAAAGCAACCAATCCTCATGAATAGCCACTAGAAAAGAAAAAAGTTTCTCACAACAAGGATGAAGTGACTTATTACTAATCATATTTCTAAACAGCTTATTTTTACTAAAAATGTAGTTGTGCAGTGGTTCTCAACCAGGGGTAAATTCGTCTGTGGAGTGGGAGAGGGGTATCTTGTTTTTATTTACAGAATTTTAAGCCTATCATGGGTGTAAAAAAAAAATTTTTTAAATTCCTTTATAAAAATAATCTATGTAAATGTATATGTGCTAATATTGAAAAGAATGAAGATTTTCAATAATATATGCTTATTATTTTAAATGCACCTTTTGAGTAAGACACTCTTGGATAGTGGGGGAATGACATTCGGACATGGTGAAAAGGGCGCATTGGACAAAAAATGTTGAGAACTACTGGGTTGGAGGCTCAGAATGAGAAATCAGCAAACCAAGTTCAAATTCCAGGTAAGATGGTTACATTCACTTTTGCACAAATATCCTTGGGAAGAGCATGAACCCATCTCTTCTCAGTTATGGATTAAATAGCAGTGCAGGAAGGATTCTATATCCATTGTTGGCAGCCAGTATTGAAGAAGGATAACTCTGAATTCAAAACTGTATATAGACCTGGTGAGGTACATACTTGAACTACAACTAACAACTGCTCAACATAGTTGCAGTATATAAATTTGGCTCTTTGAGTGTTGAAGAAACACAAATAGGCATGCTCAGAAATCAGCAACCATGTTGAAGATGAGAGATTATACAGATTTTCAGTGTGCCTTAAAGTCAAAACAGCTTTCATGATGAGCAAAAACAATTTCTTGCAAACAAAATAAACATTAAAATATATTAACAAGTTATTTCTTTTCTTTCAATGTATATTTTTACTGCCCACAAATAAAATCCTATTTACCAGTGAAACAATGCAATTTTTATTACTCACTGAAAATTTCAAACCCCCTGTAATTTTTGGGTGAGTAGTTGAGCAAGCCTATATATAAAATAAGAATTTGTATTTTTTTTTAAGAATGTTTACTCAAAGGTTTGATATCTTTGGTTTTATAGCAATAAACAAATGATTTTGCCATTTTTCACCTAATTTGAGAAAGATAACATGAAAATATTTAAAAATAAGAACATACTAAAATTCACTAATGTTAATTTCAAGGGCTGACATTTTTCAGTAATTCTGAGATAATTGTTGTTATTCTACTAAGATAAGAAGCTTTATTTTTAATTTTTAGAAATGAAATAAATAGATGGAACTAGAATTACATGAATTTTGAATCATGAATTCAGCTATCAACTACATTTTTTATGCTTTCAAAAATTAATAAAATTCAAGTACTCTTTTATTGTAGCAGATTTTGATCAACAAAGAATCCTTTAATTCTTCTAAAATCAATGTTTTACACAAATGATTATAATCAAGTGAATTTATAAAAATTTTCTGCTTAGTTTCTGTAGGCAGCAAAATGATTAATAAATATGCATTGTAATCTTGTGTGTAACAATTTTGTCATTAAAATTCTAAACATAGCAATATTTATCATTTTAAAAAGCTGAGGGAGTATAACTTAATAGAAGTATCGAGAGAAAAACTCCTTTTCTCACACATTTTTTTTTTTCAGGTATATAGTTTTAATAGCATTTTTTTCCAAAATTGCATTAGGCAAAAATGGCACATGTCAAGTTAGGCCTTTTTAGCATAACACCAACAAAATAAATTATCACTGTTCTGTTTTCTCAACATTTCAAGGTTTGAATGTCCCTAACATAATGTTTCCACTTCTGTATAGGCCACCTATACAGAAGTGGAAAGTGCGATCCTATAATTGATATTAGGTGTTTTTGTTTAATGGCCAGTGGATGGGGGTTTTTTTGAATGGCACCTTCTTGATCAAAGAGAACAAATAGGTAATGGAAAACAAGTGAGGTTAAGCAACAACAAACCAGATGCTGATAATCTCTGGTTGGTAGTCTATATTAATGGTCACACTTAGGTTCGAGGGAGCCAGTTCTGGCACATCCTGAGTGGGGTAAAGACTGTTCTTTGTGTAGTTCCAATGCTATCCATTCATATTGCCAGCCATATATCAGGATGGGCTGTAGTGCTGATCTATGAGAATGACAAAACAGAAGTCCGAAGTGTCACCTAGCTATCTATACACCCAAAGAGAGCAAGCAAAGCCCTGAATAAAATGCCTACAACTGGAAACAGTGTTAGAGTTCTCATTTCTTGAAATGGCATTTGTTTTCATCTTTTGTTTGCTTGAGAATGTGCAGTGGGCCTTTTCCAGTTTTTGGTGAACAAGGATCATGATGCAATGTGGGGAAATCACTGGCTGGTCGGTGAAAAGCTTGACTGAAAGTCACATTGTAGATTTACATGATGATGATAAAAACAAATGTTTTTATCTTTTTAATCATTTCACCCCCAGCAAAGAAATAAAGCTACTAAGATGCAAAGGGTTAATGAGACGGAAAGAAAAATGAGAAAACATTAGTGAGGGGAAAGGACAATAAGAGAATGGGTTTCCGGATAACACAACATAGCGATTGATATTGCATTTAAATGCTTGAAAATCATAGGGAAATCAGAAAAGAGTTTCACAGGCAAGAAGTGTGAGAAAAGACATTGTGTCTTGTTGCTCTCCCAAAAGACTTTCATATTTATTTACAGCTACTTTTCTGATGACACTTCAAAAGATTAAAAGTCATCTCATCAAAATGCAATTACAAAGATTGATTTCTTTAACAAATCTACTGTAAGATTTATTCCTTATTAAAATCTCACTGTTCATGTATAAATGAAAAGATGAGAAGAGAGTAACTTTTAACAATCATATTATGTACCAAATGTTAAGGTAAGCATTGTGCTTATAAGTAATTCCTTTAATAAAGAATGAACATTGATATTTCATTTGCATGTAAAAAAAAAAAATCAGCTAAAAGCTGTTTAAGAGAAGTATTCAGCATTACTCATGTGCTAAGGTGCATACCTTCCTGAAAAAGCCACCCCCCAAACTAATCTGTGTCTCATCACTGAAAGGTCAAGTTGTAGAGGAGTTTGCCAACTGTCATGAACTTCAGTCATGAGGTACAAGCAGTCATATACCTTAGTCATATAAGCCAAGAATTATCATTCATATATATTAAATATCAGATATTTTGTTAGTACTATAATACCATATATAATTGTTTGTTTTTTTAAGCATTGATGATAGCCAGTAGGCAGATTCTTATTGATACTGCAAGACTTTCATTCATCTAGGCATATCGTAACGTAATCTTCACAAACCCAAACTCCAGTCACGTAATATAGGCCAATGGTTACGTTTCATATGTGCACCAAGAATACCAATCTTATTACGGTGCTTTGTGTACTATTGAAACAAACCAGTTAGCTCAATAGGCCAACCATTAATTACAAATTTACTGTCAGTTCAAAGTACCTACTATCCACCATGCTTGTTTGTGCTATGAAATCCTCAAATATTTATTTTTCCAAAGAATACCTAGCTAATTTATAGGGTGCATCTTACCACATGGGAAATACAGTACTTACAAAAAGGCATGAAATGTTAATAAAGCAAATATCAACACAATGAATATAATGACAACATTGCTAAAGATAAAAACAAATTTTGTGCTGTCCATCACTAAGGACATAGGCAATAATGGCTCCCCACAATTTTCTGTTCTTCGTAGCTCATAAATTGTCTTTTTGTTATTTCTCCTAAACTTTGTTCTGCCATCCATTTACTCAAGTTCACTAAGTATGTTATGCATTGTTTTCCTCTTGCCTTCTATCTGTCCTGCATCAAATTTTCCAAACCCTCTTTCCTCATTATGTGCCCTAGAAATTTCAAGTATCCCTTCCTGATGTATGTTTCCTTTTTGTTCCCATTTTCTCTAAAATTTTATTGTTGCTCACATATTCAGTCCATGGTATCCTCATCCTCCTCCTGTTGCTTCAAGCCTCTTCTTCATCTTTGAGGAGATTGTCCAGCATTCACTGTCACACAGGAGGACTGACAGTTCAGTACACTTATCTTTGTTTCTAACAAAGTTTTTTTTCTGTTTCTTAATAATCTGCTAAGCTTTTCGAATACATGTCTGACAATCTCATTGCACCTTTGGATTTCAATGTTTTACTTTCCATCCCCTGATAATCTCAGTCAGTTAAGTGCCATGTGTGATACACGCTTAGGCAATCAAGTATCTTTTGATACATGACTGACGAGGCAGATTTTTCCCCACAATAGGTTACCATTTCTTTTTGCAGTAGACCAGTTACCATCCATGGCTATAGAACCCGGTCTTTTCTGCTATTTACCCATAGCTGGGGTGGGAGGAGAAGAGGATTCATACCTTTCCCAAGGGTATTAGCACGTAAGTGAATGCAATGGATTCGAATGGAGTCTGAACTCGGCTCTGATTCCTCAATCCAAGCCGCTATCCATTACTCCAATGTGCCTGATAATCTACTAAATTTCAATTTACCAGAATGACCAATTTATCATTGTATTTTTATTAAAGTATACACTGCAGGTCTTTTTTTTTTTTTTTTTTTTTAAATGAAAACTGAAATTGCTAGTTGTAAGAGTTATGAGTGTCAACATTTTATATTAGGAATGATTATATCCATTACAATTTGGATCAGTGTGCTTGACTCGAGTATTATACTCACGCCATTCTTGAAATTGTACCTGCTGCCTTCAAGTGTGTCTTTGTACTTAATAATCTCCAAGTTGAACCCTTTATTCAATCAACAAGGATAGACTGTTGTCATTCTGCTTTCCATACTATAGGGAGATAATTCACATCAATTAATAATTACTAGTTTTATTTGCTTTCATGTCACCTTGTCTATATCTTTCACTGAACCAGAGCATGTGACTTTTCATCACCAACAGACCCAGGATTAAACTCACAGCTGTTAGGGAACATGAAAAACTTTAAAGCTTTAATTCACATGGCCATATTTGTCTCAGACAAGCTAGGTTTGAAAGCTGAGCACACAGTATGCTCACATTTTGACACAAGCTTGTCCAAAAGGTAAATATAATTTTAAATTTTCCTGTAGTCGTATGCCTCATTAAGCTAGACACAAAAAGCAAACTGAACAAAAAGAAGTAATCATTTCAGACATGTATGTATCATGAGTCCCATGACCCATCAGAGTTGTAGAAGCACGAAATGTACTGCAGCAGTAGCATGTCTTGGACAAAATCACCTGATAGAGACCAAACCCTCTTGTAGCCAGTTGGAATTGAGACGTTTTCTTCTAGACTGGCTGCCAACCAATATTATAGGGCCTCAGCTGTCTTGCTATTTACCTATAGCAGAAGAGGGAGAAAAGATGGATTCATACCTTTTCCAAATATTTTTTTGAGCTTTAAAGTGGGCAAACAGATATACATGCCCACAAGATGGAATATCAAAAGGACACATTTCCTTACAGCACCAATTTTTTAACTACCTTCACTCTTTGGCAATGTTTATGGTTTGAAAAGTTGTGTATTTACAACATTTTAAAAACTAATACAATTAGAACTAATGCATTGCATTACATACTATTTACCAATTTATAAAGAAATAAATGTGAAAACAGTTTTTTATTCATAAACATTTACTAAATTATTAAAATGTGGACTAACTATAAAGGAAATCATTAGTATTTATCATTTTATAAATTTCAAATCAATTGGCCAATGTTTACCAACCATTCCAATAACTAATATAATAAATAATGTTTATTTTTGTCAATTCTCAAGAACAAAGATAATGTATAAATTCACTTTCATGTGTTTAGGTTTTATTGCAATTCTAATCATTTTTTTAAAACAATAAACATTGCCGAAGTGTGAAGGTAGTTAAAAAGAACTGGTGTCATGGGAAAAAAAAAATGTCCTTTTCACAATTTGTCTTATTGCAAGCACATTTATCTATATTTGTCCTTAAGTGAATATAACAAAATCAAAACTGGAATTCAAACTCTGCTCAGTTATCCATTACACTGCCACACATCCACATGTATATATCAGACACACTCTTTAAAACCTGACCAAACACAGTATTTTTTCTTGGTAAGGTTGAGAATATTTTAGCACATGCTTCTATTAAATACCAAACATAATTCATGACATTGGTGAAAATAATGTGAAACTATAAATAATATAAAGACAATAAATAATTGTATTTATCAACTATAATTGGCATTAAAGAAATTTCCATTTCTAATAAAGAAAAAGACACATGAATATTATAAAGGAACCACAAAATTCTGTGGGCTTTTATGTTTTCCATACATATTTTTTTACAAAGTAACATTGTTGATTTTAGCAACCACCACAACATAATTACAAGTAATGTTTACAATTTTTAAATTGGAAAAAACAGAGCAGAGAGTAAATATAAAAAAAAAATGTTTTATTATAAATGAAGCAGGAAATTTAGTAGGTTAGAAAATTTGTCAGATTTATAAAAAAAATCCATACTTAAACATTATATTATTTATTTTTGTCTACTGGCATGAACATTCAAGAAATCTTATTAAAGAAAAATATGCGCTCTCTGGCAGAATTTGAACCTGTGTCCACCTGGGCAGGGGAAACTGTTGTTAGATCCAGCATGCATTAAGACTTCTAAGTCATGAAGTGCATCGATGGTTAAGCAAAGTTGAAATGCAAATCTTTCCTGGACTCTCGAAACATATGTAACTTTTATATATATATATATATATATATATATATAAAAACAAAACAGTTTCATAATAGAAAATAATACGAATCAATAAATGCTTATCACATTTAAATAAGGATACAAATGAGTTGTACAAATATTTTACTGAGTTAAAAAAGCCAATAAAAATAGCAGGTCTAGTGAGACAATAGACATCAAATCATTCAAAACTTACAAAGCTCCATAAGATTTAACATGTTATTTAAGAGAAAATAAATCATTCAAAGATCAACTCATGATTGAACAAACATATGCACATCTGGTTAACATTCATTTAGCACGAAAAGGAAAAGCACAAAATAACTTTCCCCTTTGATTAGAAAAAACAATGAGTTGATGTATAATCAATCAAAATAAAAAGAATTTTCGATTTCTTCTTTTATTCATCATGACTTCAGAAAAGATGAAAATTCAATTCATAGTAAAGCAAAAAGCAGCAATTTAGACTTTGTGTTTACAAAAAAGAAAAAAAGGATGTTTTTTTCTGTTGTCGCTGCTATTATTTGAACTACTTCCACCCTTCACCATTGTTTGTTTTAAAAAGTGATGATTAGAATTGTAATAAAACCGTAACATATGAAAGTGAATTTATACATTTTCTTTGTTCTTGAGAAGTAACAAAAAATAACAAAACACTCTTTATAAAATAGTAAATACTAATGTTTTAATTTATAAATTGGTAAATGATAAATATTTATTTAATTAGTTTTAATTGTAGTAAATATAAAATTATTCTTGTCAAACAATGTATTAAATAAACAGTGTTTAATATTTTTGTTGTAAATTCTCAAGAACAAAAAAAGTACAATTTCACTTTCATATATTTAGGTTTCATTACAATTCTAATTATCATTTTTTAAAATAAACATTGCCAAGGAGTGAAGGTAGTTAAAATAATAGTAGTGTCAATGGAAAAACCTTCTTTTGACCCTCCATTTTTTGCTGGCACACAGGTCCTTATTTGCCCTAAGTTTTCTCTAATATTAAATTGTAATGATCAACACCATTAATAACAGTAAGGTTTCTGTTATGTGTGTTTGAATGTCCCATTAAACATAGCTTTTGTTAAATGGTAACTGCACACATTTCAGTGTATGTTTCTTTTCTTTCCCAATATACAATTCTGACATGACATCTGTAAAAAGGAACTGTAAATGTTTATTTATAGTTTAAGGAACTTCACTCAAACAATAATAAAACCTACTAGAAATTTAATAAAATTTGTGTCAATTCCACAGAAGAGGCAATAGATATCCTATAAATTGCCAGTCTGCAAAAAATTCATTCAATTAGCCAAAAAATATAAATTGCCAGTCTGCAAAAAATTCATTCAATTAGCCAAAAAATAGGGAAGTAGATTGGTGTTACTGATTCTCCATATCTGCTGGGACATAAGTTTTGAACTACCTCTCCCAAAATAATATATCAAACATTCCCAAGCAAATTTCATGTTTTTTATTACTCTTATCTTTATTTTTAATTATTGGCAAAAAAGCAGAAAAAATGAACAAAGGAAAATCCATCAAAATTATTACAATGTCAAACTCTAAGGAAAAATCTTGATTCACTCACATGAGAATATTTCCGTCTCAGTGTGTTTTCGCATGTGTGTTTCCAAACGGGAAATGTCTGAAAATGCTGACTGACATACTGTACAAGAATGTAGTTTATTTCCTGTGTGGATTATCATGTGCTTTTTTAAACAGGAACTCTGTGAAAATGCTGATCCACAAATAATGCAAGAGTAGGTTTCTCCCCAGTGTTATTCGCATATGTACTTTTAAGACAAGAAAT
Organism: Acanthosepion esculentum; assembly: GCA_964036315.1. Lineage (NCBI taxonomy): Eukaryota > Metazoa > Mollusca > Cephalopoda > Sepiida > Sepiidae > Acanthosepion > Acanthosepion esculentum. Next base: position 5,725 of record CAXIWW010000511.1, on the reverse strand, counting down.
TGGTTTCTCCCCAGTATGTGTTCGCATGTGCACTTTTAAACTGGATTTCTGTACAAATATTCAAATCCACATATTTCACAATAATATGATTTCTCTCCGGTGTGTATTTGCATGTGCTTTTTCACATAGGAACTTTCTGAAAATGATGAACCACAAATTTTGCATGCATAAGGTTTCTCTCCAGTATGTGTTCGCATATGTCTGTCCAAATTTGTCTTTCGTGCAAATGCTGATCCACACACTTTGCAAGAAAATGGTTTTTCTTGTTTGTGTATTAACTTGTGTCTCCTCAAAAGTGAACGCCGTGCAAATGCCGATTCACACACATCACAAGAAAATGGTTTCTCTCCAGTATGTGTTCGTTTGTGTTCTGTTAAAGAAGAACTGTGTGCAAATGCTGATCCACACACTTTACAAGAAAATGGTTTCTCTCCTGTGTGTGTTCGCAAATGGGTTTTCAAATCACAACTTCTTGAAAATGTTGATCCACAATATTTGCATGAATATGGTTTCTCTCCAGTGTGTATTCGCATATGAGAAATTAAACTTGAATTTTCTGAACATGCAAAGCTACACACTATACAAGAATATCGTGTATCTCCAGTGTGTGTTCGCATATGTCTTTTTAAACTGGTACTGGTTGAAAACGCAGAGCCACACACTTCACAAGAAAATGGTTTCTCTCCAGTGTGTATTCGCATATGGTCTCTTAAAAGTGAGTTCTC